>JAWWEM010050388.1:0-11627 GCA_035582935.1 Ormyrus thymus
TTAGGATTTTTGCAGTCTGTGATCAAATTAAAATGTACTATTGTAATTTTTTCTAGAAAATTTTTCTCCGTGTATAACAAAGGTATAATTAATTCAGCCTCGGTTTCGATCGAAATCATAATTGGTTTGCATTTCAATTTTATCGGTAATAATAATATATAGATGCTTGACATCCTTAACTGCTTTGCGATACTAAATTCATTTATCTGCAATAATTTTCAGGAAATTGCTTTAAATTGTGTATTACTTTCGTGTGCCAAAAATTAAAGTATAAATATAATATTATACGCTTTGATCTTTAACTTTAAATAATTCGTCGCGTGAAAGGATTTTGCGGGATTTTGCGCGTAAAATAAAAATGTTTAATACACCGGCGTTTCCAGACCTCTCTCGAGAATATTACAAAAAAATTTAACGTCATTACGTGTAATATAAAGGTGCGCAAGTGACGTATGAAAAACGGCTTGGGATTCGGTGGAGGATCCTACAGTCTTCTTTATGAACCACAAAATAGCAATGTTTTTCAAGGGATGAAAGTCTGGCAGCTATAAAGTATGTAAATGTCATATAAACTACAAACTGTAAAAATATAAAGGTGTTGAATAATATTCCAGCTGAATTACGTTTTTAAAAAAATGAACTCTCTTGGTTCAAGGTTCATTAAAATCATCATCAGGCAACTTTTTATAAAAAGTTACATCAGCGCTAATTGTTACAATCCGCGCTGAACGGAACAATCTGTCGAGGCTTAAAATTTAACAATTCTCCGAAAAATTCCCGCTATGAAGAATGGAATAAATAATGACTACGTTTAATGTAGACGCATAAATATGTATTGCACGCATCATCGGAAGTGTAACCGGGCGGAAAATGCATCAGAGCCGAAATAGTTCAGCACACCTCGCGTTTAAGGTGGCGCTGCAAGAAAAAAGGAAAACTAAATAAAGCAGAAAAATAGAGAACGAAAGAGAGAGAGAGAGAGAGAGAGAGAGAGAGAGAGAGAGAGAGAGAGAGAGAGAGAGAGAGAAAGAGAGAAAGAGAGAGAGAGAAAGAGAGAAAGAGAGAAAGAGAGCTTGTTGGGAATCGATTTTTTTTTTCGAGCGGATGCTTGCCTCGAATTCTTTGTTTCGCCGAGCTTTTCACGAGCGGCTCTCGGTTTATTTCGCGCGCGTTCTCGGTGTAGAACGTTAATGGCTTTCGGCGGCAATTTCAAGCAGTAAGACTATAAGTAATTTAACTGAGCTGCCTCGCCAATTTAGTAAGTTGTTTGAACGAACTCTATATTAACAGTTGTGCGAAAGGGGTTAATTATTGTTCAATGTATCAGAGAATTTTAAGTATTTGATAACACAAAATTTCTATCTAATAATTATTGCAGCGTAAACACAATAAAATGTTGAAATGTAAAAGTTCTCCGTTTACAACAGTAAATTCAAAGCTGACCAACGGCTTCCTAGAAATTCCACCCCTTACACGACTGCCGCACATTTATAAGCTTCACACTACCCAGATAAATCTAATCTCCCATATTCAATCGAACAAATGCCGGCTCGAATAATTCAATACCTACAGCCACTTAGAACCTCCTCCTCCACAAGCGCCGCTCGCGAATCTCCATAAATCTGTCAATGGCGCGAGGAAAAAAAAACCGGGCGGAAACTAATCGAGCGGCCCATCTAAAAACTGTATCTCACCTCCGCGCGCATTTTTCACCGCCGGTATAATCTTATCTCTCTCTCTCTCTCTCCCTCCTCGGGGCCTTAGGAAAAACGTAGGAGCGCGAATCGTTCGTATAAATCAACCGCCCCTCGATCGATCTATCGGGCGATCGATCGATTGGTAGCGATCGTCGTGCGCGATTTATCCGAGCGAGAGAAGCGCCAAGCAAGCTAAATTGGAGCCTCTTGTTGTGCCTTGCCGATCGGCTATCGATCCCATCGGGAAATTTGACTTCCGAGAGGGAACGATATGCTTGATTGTTTGTCCTTTTGCCTTCTCCCGACAGGAAGTGGTTAATGCCGTAATTTGACATTATGGGGCCTTAAATACTGGGTTATTATTGTTGATTTAACGATGCCGATCGTAAATGATTCCGTTGCGATTTTCGTCATTGTAACGTAAAAATGTTAGAAAAGTTGAAGCAAAATAAAGTGCGCTTCAACTTGTTGCAAAAATATACACTTTAATGATATTCGATAAGATTTTTTTCAACAAATATCTGCATATAACATAAAATATTTATTGAAATTGCACCAACTGAATCCTAATTAAATTACAAAAAAAACTACTGCGCAATAAAGCCATCGCGCGCGCAATAAATCAATAAACACACATCCTCCTTATTATAAACGCATCAATCCCCAATTAACCGGCAGTACCCCGAAGCGCCTCCGGTCTCGCAGCTTCCGTCTTCTCGACTTTTCCTTTTCAAAAAAGGCGCGAATCAGCAGTAATGCAGAGAGCCCCGCGATTATTCATTAACGCGGTTACAGCTCCCCGATCCATCGCTCACATCGCGCCCGGCTGCCGCTTTTTTCCGGCAACATTCAACTGCACTCGACGGCTGCGGTTTGCTTCGCTCCCGGTGTTACATGCGATACTCATCTCTCGGCTCCTCTCTCTCTCTCTCTTGTGCGGTTTTCGATATCAGCGTATACGCGCGCCTCACGACTGCGGGAGGAGAGGTAAGCTCGTAAAATCGCGGAATTCACTCGCGGCAGTCGGTGCACTCTGGGCTTTGTGCGGCCGGGTCTCTCGGCTGTAGGCGGCGGTGATATACTTGAGCTCCGGCAGGAAAAATGAGGGACAATGAGCGCGAGAGCCGCGGATTGCGAGATGGGCGCGGGTGAATTTTCGCTCATTAATTTCGTAATTATTGCGAGGAGGAAAGTTCTGCCGGCTCCGGGATGTTGCTCGTAAATATACGGGATTGTGCAATCTTCGTAAATAGTTGGAAATGAGTTATGCTTCGCGTTCGATTGCTGGAAAAGTATTTGAATTTATTGGGACTCGGTACGAGTAGGAATAATAAAATGATACTAAAAGTTTAGAAATTTACGATGGAAATTCTGTCGAATAAATTGCGTATTCTCTTCGAGTCCGAGTAAAACTGAGAGCTGCAAAAGTCGACTTCGAAAATGAGAAAGAAAACTGAATTATCTTTCTCTGCGTTTGAAAAAAAGCCAGATTTTTCTAAAACACATCTGCCGGTGCCACGCCGCAAAAACCTCCCGCAGCCATCACTCGCTTCGATTTCATTATCCGCAGCGGAGCCCTCGATATCGGCAGCAAATGACACCGCGCCGCTCGTCTCTCGGCTCTTACGCGTTTTGTACCACATTTTAAAAAGCCCTCCCGCCCCCCCTGCTCGTCTCGCACGATTTCCCGTTGGCTCGTACCGACAGCCTCGTAACATCCCATATCTCGCGCTGTCACACGAGTCTCTTTTTAACGGTTGCGCGCGGTCGCGGTTAACCGGCCCGTCGAGCGAGCGCGAAATTCCTCTCGGCGGGCGTCCGTCGCGCGAGGGATCGAGCTGCCGCCGGCTGGGTGCTCTCGAGATCCTCGAGACCGGGGCTAAGAATACGCGCGCGCCACGGCCGCTTAGCTGGAAGCGCGCTCGATGGCGAATTTATTGCGGGAATGGTTATTGGGAGCGGAGTGGAGAGGACGACGATTTGCTGGGACGACCTGGATGAGGAGCGCGTGGGTTCGAGCGCTTTGGTATATCTTTCGCGCTAATCGATTCTGGTTTAAACCGGGTTACTTTGGCCACTATTCGTAGAGTCTAGTCAAGAATCGAATTTTTTATTTCCCATATGAAGACCTGCAAACCCGTCAAACCAAATCCAAGACGAATTCAAGCCTATCCCTGGAATTTGTCGAAACGCCAGGCTCTCGTAATTCCATCCGCGGTACATATCAATTTCGCGATCGGACGAAACAGAAGCACGAAGCCTGGCAGCATGCCCCCCCGATAAAATCCGCGTGTTCACGGCTACTTAACTTCTGGGCAATACAGTTCAATCCACCCGGGGAATATCGTGAATCGCGCGATTTACGAGCCTGACCTCCGGGCGCAGGACCGCTGGAACGCAGCTGACAGCCGGCGGCAGCTGATGCCTCCAGCTGCCACCCCCGCGACACTCTGTCTCTCTCTCGCTCTCTCTCTCTCTCTTTCTCTGTCTCTCTCTCTCTCTCCTGTTGTTCTCGAATTCGCAAACTCGGCCGGTCAGCGCTTTTAGCTCTCCCGACATGAATCATCGCCGCCGGGCAGAGGGCTGCGGAGAACGTTCGACGCGCTTTTTGAGAGAAAGTTTGCGCGAAAGGGGTTAAGGCGGGTCAGCAGATTGTAAGGAGTTTTGCTACTTTCAGGCGATATTAACTTTTGTAGTTATTAGTTGGGGTGGAATTTTATTGGGAAATTCCATTAAGAGCCTGTTACATTCATCATCTTAATTAATTTTTGTGGAAAGTGTATATCGTAAATCTTGCGAGGTATATTTATTTACTTTTTTTTCTTTGTTTTAGCCGCAGACATGAAAGTCTTAAATTTTCCAAAGCGTTTCCAGCGTAAATTATCGGTAAAGGGCAATACGGATTTTAGTACTGCAAATTTATACAATTTTTATAAGCAAAAAAAATACAGCGACTACTAAATACAGTCAAGAGGAAATAAATGTAAAAAAATGTTCAAACAACTTTCCCTCAACAAATACTCATTCGACTGAAATCGCGCATCTATTCCTCGCATAGTTATGCAATGGAACAGTCGAGAATTCCCACAATTAGCAGAAGAAAAAAACCTCGAGCGCACTCGCTTCCGCCACTCAAAAACTGAAATTACGAAAGCATTCCGGCTTGATATTTGCCGACATCGTCCATCCATATTAATCGACCTCAACGTCCGTATCTCTGAAAGCTTGCTTCACCCGCAATTATACAGCAAAAACACGCATCCAGCATCTCTCTCTCTCTCTCTGCTTCTTCTCTCCCGCGCAGCGTCAGAAGCAGGATCTCTCCGCGCGCGGAATGTCTCTGGAGAAAGAGCGGGAGATCCGGAGGCTGGATATGCCCCCGCTGGTCAACGTCCCATTCATGAGAAACCCCCTCCTCTCCTCTCGCCGCCCGGCTGTGCTCTCCGTTAAGCATTTGATCCCTTCATTGTTGTCCGTCCGCGGAAAAACGCCGAAGTGTAGCAATTACGGACGCGCGGCGGTGAGTTACGAGCGCCGAGGAAGACAATGGCGGAGCGGAGATGAAGATGTACGGAGTTATGGATCGGTTGATTATGCGAGACTATCGGGATAATTGACGCGTGCGATTTAAAAGTGAGCCGCGCCGTTGGTGAATCAGCCGGCGAGGCTTGAATAAAACATCCGATTACGCGCAGTTAATTCGATTGCGGACGTTCTTCGTCAGCGTGGGCTAGTTGCTGCCAGGGAATTCGGTCTGCAGCTGCCGGGGAGGCGTGTGATTCGACTAATGCGCAGTGCTTTATTTTCTCAAAGTCGAATGTGGAGTCTCTGTGTAGTCATCAATCAGTTTTCTGAGACTAAAATTAGACGTTACAAAAAATTTGTTGCGACGAACTGAACGCGTACATCTGACGGGCAATAAGAAGAAAAATGTTACAAGCGTTGTTGAGCTAATTATTGAATGTCAATGTACATTTTTTCAATTTACACAGAACTTTCCTGAAAATTTCATCTGTAGTTTTATTAAATATCGTTTCTTAACAAATCCATTACATTAATTTATAGTTCAAGGACACACTGAATAAAAATAAAAAATAATTCCTCCTTCATTATTCAACGATAAAAGTGACTAATAACAAACTAGGCTAAACAAAATTAACATCTAGCACACCTAACAGTTCCTCCGATCATTCCAATCAAATCCTTTCAAAATTAAAAAGCCTCGCAATAAACCACACTATGAATAGCACCTTCCCGCAGTCCATCTGCGCCTCGTCCCATCACCCCCCCCCCCCCTCCTTCCTCAATGATTGCGCGTAACAATAATCCCCAGGGACATGTGGCGGGCTTGAATATACCTCCTGACCTTCGAGGCTTAATTTCTCAAATTCGACCTCCACCCCCAAGCGGAGAAAATTGTTATTGCAGCGCACCTAATCAGTTTGAGTGCGTGGATCGATTTTCGGCCGGCCGGCCGGAAGTTTTTTCGCCGCCTTTTTATGTGCGTGCGCGCGCGCGCGTTTAACGCGACTCCTGCAGCGAAGGATTTATCGGGAGAGGTAACCTTGGTCGATTATTACCGTGTAAAGGCTGGCTTTTGATTTATTTTTGGGAGCTTTAAGTGACTGCGGGTAAATATTGATGGTGCTTCTTTTGCTGCTTTTTTTGGCTGGGATTTAAAAGTCGGGATTCAGCAGAGGTTATTTATTTTGGAGGAAAAATTAAATAAAAATATAATTTTAATGAAATATCGAAAATAGTAATTAAAAAGATCAGAAAGTAATACTGTTTCAAATGAAAATCAATATTTGCCCATTTATTCATGGACAATTCGAAAGTTAATGTTATTACTAAATTAGCATTTGCTCGCTTATTGTACATTTAACAATTGTATAATTAAAATAACAATCGCCGCAGAAGATTTTATAAAACAATTAGTAGGTGAGCATTGAAATTACGAATATTCAATCTTGTAATTGATCCCATGGATAGTGTTTGCATAGTTGGTTATTGGACTGTAAGCTTTGCACATCCGATGATTGATAACCGTTGAACTGAACAAGCATGTAATTTCATGCAAATTTACTCCCATAAAAAAGGAGGGATCGATTTTATCAACTTAATTAAATTAACTTAGATAATTTTTTAATATTCCATCTTACTGTTTATGTAAGTTGATCTTATAAATCGCAGACTATTACAAATTGAATTATATATTTAATGTCTACATTTTGTATACGAAACGCTCAATTACATTAAGAAAACCCAATACTACATCACGATAACATTTATCCTGAGCAATAAAGCCTTCAACCCATATCTTATTCCATGCGACCAAACAATAACTCAAGCCTTTATCAAAGCCCAGAAAATTTCACCTCCAACCCACTCCCTCAGAAGGGCAGACCCTTCCAGAAAACAAGCCACCTCACCTCGCGTTTACCCCGGAACCCTCTTAATTAAATGAAAACGCATCCCCCTGAAAAAACAGCGCTGCTTCCTCTATCGTTCAATCGTCTCGGTACGTCGAGGCTTTCTCACGCGGGGTCCGGTTTCTCTCGGAGGGTGGCCGCGCCTACGCGGGACACCTTACGCGCCTACACGCACGTGCAATCCTGTAATGGCTCTCTTTTCTAGTTTCCGCGAGGCGCAAAGTGCACGTGTCGCTCAGCGCCAAGCCCAAGATTCAGTCGCGCTCTCCGTGACTAATTGACCGAGATTCTTTTTCGAAGAGAGCCTCGTAAATTAACTCTTTCGAGCTTTGGCTTTTGGGTTTATGAGAGTTTTAGTGGACTCGGAGGGATTTTTAACGGGCTTCTGAATTTTTAGGGGGGGGTATTGTCATGCTGATTTGGGGAGAGTCAGAGTCCTTGTGAAGAGAAAAGTTAAATGGTCGGGAAAAAATGGATGAATGATTAGAAATTTAGATTAACGGTAAAATTCAAGGATTGCAGCAGTGGAAAAGATTACGATCTCATGGTTGTGTTATATATTTTTGGTATCATTTAATTAATAATCATTTTAAGGTGGAAATAAAATTAAGAAACTAGAAATTAATGAAAATATCTAAATGTGTAATACCTTTAATGTGAATCATCTTTTTCTGACAAGTTCCCACGACAAAATGTTGGATCAAAGTATCACATTTACATAATAATTAATTAAGCCCTCTGAATTCAGTTAATAGATCCAATATTAAAGGCCGCACAATGTACACATGACTACTTGCGTGACTCACCCCCTGGAGAAAGGTCAAATCTGAGTTTTTTTCCACGGGGCGAGTCGCTTTATAATTGGATTAGTCGGATATAGGCTAGGAAAGAAGGAACGAAGAAGTTGAGCCTCTTAACGGCCCTGGGTTTCAGTTCTTTTTTAATGGCACTTTCATTCACTTGGTGAATTTTACGAGGTTATGAATTTATACGTGTTCGCAGGAAAGCTATAAGAGTTTAAGGTTCCGGGAGGATGGTTTTCAGTTCGAAAGAGAACGACTTGAGGATGGAAATGTTGCGAGCGAGAACTTAAATATTTTATGGATGTAATGCATGACGTATTAATAAAGGGAGTTCCAGGAAAAACGCATTCAAAGAGAATCGAAAGTGTTTTTTAGCTTCGGCGTACTTCGCTGGAAGATTTTTATATTTCCGATGTTTTTCAAAGTTACATGAATATTAAAAATAATCGTTTTTTTTTTATTTACAAAAATAATTTGTGGTTTTTAACATTAAAATTTATGCTTGCATATTTTACATTTATGTGCGTACGAACAATGAACGCAAGAATAAAACACTTAATCTAATTATATTTTTTATTTGTTCCGTTTCAGGTGAGTTAGTTTAATGATCTACTAAGGCTTTATTATTAGCAACTTTATTCGTAAGTAATAAAATTATCTTTTTTTAAAGGATTTTAATGTTATTATATTGCAAAGCAGTATATTATATTAGATTTAATTATACACTGTTAAAAAAATATGCATGAAATTGCAGTTAAATGTACCGGAAACATATCATATCATAAATGAATTATCCATTAATGTTTCTTAAAGTATTAATGAATTAGAATTGAATTCCAAAATTACAAATTAAGCTACAAAAAAGGTAAATTTAAGTGCATATTCATAAAATTTCGTAATTCATTAATGAATTTAAGTACATGTTCATGAAATTTCATGTGCGTTAATAAACATTTTAAAGCAAACGTGTAACTAAAAATTCTGCTACCAAATTCTTGAACTGGGTACATGTTCATGAATTTTTTTATGCCTTAATGAAAATATAAAACAATTTCATAACTGAAAATTTAATTACAAAATTCTTGAACTAAAGTTCAAATTTATGAAATTTAATACCCATTAATGAGTATCTATAACTATTAATAGAATAATAATAATAATTTTTTTCTAAAATTGGATAAGAAGCATTCTTATATACATATAGCAGGCGCGTCATGTTTTCGCTTGTGAGTCAAAAAAACACGACGCTACCGGGATGTAGAAATGGCAAACATATATTCTAGGTACTGTATTGAATTTTAAAATGCAATTATTAAACTTAAATTTCATCTACTTTAAATTTGCATATTAAATTTAATACCTTCGTACACTAAATTACTTTGTTATATTGTTCTTAAATTTCAGAAGCGTTCGCAACATTCAGTTACGTTTTCTTTTAAATTTCAGTTACGAAACTGAAATGTTTATGAAATTTAATAATTAAATATTATAAATACATGTACATTAATTTAGTTTCAGTTATTTGTAGTGACTTTTAACATACAATTTTCAAACTTCAATTACATTTACTTTACATTTCACAATTTTGTATAGTCAATTTAATATTTTTGAATATAAAATTACGTATCAGTAATAATATTTAATATTCATTCCATTAAGATAATTTAAATTATCTCAACATGAAATTTGATAGCGAGATTATAACACAATATTGACAATTCTTTAACAAGTGCTAATCATCTAAATTCACTAGAGATTTGAATAAAGCTTCAAATTCTCACCTTAAGTTCACACGTCCCAAAAAATGTGCGTAATGAAATAATTTCATGATAATATCCAAAATCAGAAGATAAAATCATTTCTATTTCTTGATAACAGCATTCAGAGCCTTTAAATCTGTTCGTTACGCCCTAAATACAGCACAATGTTTTCAAATCATTGCACGTACCACATCATAGGGACGACTAGCCGTCCTCGAAAAGTCCCGTCCTTCTACTGAACATTACCACCGAATTTTGTCCACCCACTTCCCCTTCACTCGCCGTCACCTCCGAAATCATGACCGACGTGGAACGAGATGTCCGACTGCCAGAAGTCGAGCGCCTTGCCGTACGGCAGCCGGCCGACTTCGTTCAGAGCGGAGGCTCCCTCGTCCCTCCGCTCTAGTCATTCGTCCCTGCCGCGTCGGCCGTTCCCCCGGCGTTGATCCTCCAGCACGAACACCTGGCTGCTGGTGGTCCTCGCCGCGTCGGCCCTCCGCCTCCGTATTCGGCTGGCGACGAGGGGCGTGAAGAGTCCTGGGTCCTTTTCCAGGGGCGTGATACGGCTGAGCTTGGAGGAGATGAAGCTCGCGACGAGCCCCACGACGATGGTGATCGTCAACCCCATCGGGCTGTACCACATGTAGGAGATCCGGTACAGGTAGAAGTAGGAGGTTGGGTCCTTCGGAGTTCTGAAATGAAGAAATCGTTTTGACTAGAATGTACGGTTTGTGATAAAGTTTTTGATAATGGGTTGGATGTCATTACAAACTGCAAATAGAGTAATTTAATCCTTAATTTTTGTGCACAATTCCAAATTGCCTCGTCAAACTTCTAAGTAGTTTATTCATTGATAAAGCGGTTTGCGTTTTAAAGCTCTCATGAATATTATTTACGTACGAAATTAATTCGTCAGTTATAATAAAATTTAATATTTTAAACGTTTACGATTTTTTATGATTTTAATTAAAATTTATTATATAAAATATTAAAATTGATTAGGGGGGAAGAAAAATGGACGTGTTGATTAATTTCAATAGTACTTGAAGCGACGCGTCACGTACAGAGATGCGTTAAATTACTCGTAAAACGCTGGCAACGATAACCCAATTCGATAAATATTCTTTCCACAACTCCGCCAGCCGGAAATGAATCTCGATATTGGTATTAAGCATCAAAACGCATCCCGCATTGTCGCCTGAATGATTAATTTACTGAAAAAGGTGACAACTACTGTTTTTCAAACGAGTGTGCCGTTACAAAGAGCGGCGGACGTCCGGGATGCTGCCGTTCTTTTTTTTTTTCACCAGTCGGGCATTTTTATTGTGCACGGGCCTTAAAAGCTTTCGAATTAGCGTGGACAACAGCCGGACAATGCTCATTGGGGATTTGTCGTAGTAGCCTCTTTTTTCTGGAACATCTATTATTCGCGACTCGGAAGCGAGCAATTAACCTATTTGAAAAATTGCGAGGCGCTACGCCCGATTTTACGGGACTTGCATTTGACAACTTAATGAGCCCCCGAGTCGTAAAGTTAAACGAACTCTTTTCGCGAGGCTAAATGCTTTCTATTCTGCGCGCCGTTCTTACTTAATAACTTTGGGAATCACGGCGATCCCGGGGAATCAATGCATAATTATTGAAATTGCGTTTCACTTGGCTGTCAAACTACTTACTCGTTTGCTAAATTTCTTTCTTCTTAAAGAGAAAGCAATTACTTGTACCGTCGAGTCGTAAAAGGTTGAGATTTACTTTGTCTTTTCCCAGGTAATTAAACCTCGGATTAAATAAGTTTTTACGTAAAACTTCTACTAAACGCGATTTAATCGATTTACTTCGACATTAAATATCTTTTAGCTAAAAATTGAAAAATAAATCGAATAATATGGCTAAAAAAAATCCTCACGAATTAATTTCACACGAACACCAGTCAGA
>JAWWEM010050389.1:0-11623 GCA_035582935.1 Ormyrus thymus
GAGGCATGATTCAATAGGAAGTTACGTAAGCTTACTTTGCCTGGAACCAATGTAGATTCGGCAACAATTAATACAGAAGTAACTTATGGTATGTAATAAATTCTTTCTTTACCGTGGAAATACGAGGTTTGAAGTGTGAAAGTTATCTTCCGCATCATTATCTTGGGCTCTCAAATTTCCACGAAAATTGACAAGATAAATTTCGACTCTTGTATATACGTCGGATGTTGGTTGTGCGTCATTTTTCATGTCCATCCGTTTGTAATAAAACGATACATTTATCGATCTAAGGAAGGCGTTGAACAAAAAATTCTTTAGAATAAGGCAGCGCAAAAATACGCGCATCGGCTTCATTTCAGTTGGAAAAGGATGGACTATTTCAATTGTTTTGTTCGTTTCATTTCTTGTTAAACGTGTAAATGATTATTTGAATTGAGGAAAGTACCAGCAATAGAGAGGCAATCCAATTTTGACGAGTGGTATGCCTCGTATATCAAAGAGGCATAAAGTGGGAATTTGTAACATTTATTTCGTATATCGCGTGCCATAATTACAATCTGTCTTTTAATTGACGGCCGTGAGATATTTTATTATTTTATTTTAAAATTATTTTTATCAGTAATATAATCAATTTTCATACAACTGTTTCCGCCCCTTCCATTTATTTGATTGAATTTACAATAATTCAACTGTCTGGTGAATTTGATTTGAGCGCTTTTCCAAGAACCAAAAATTTCTCGTGAACTTTAATAATTAAATGAACATTTAGATTTCCGAAGCAATATTTTAAAGGTGGAACCTCCAAAACCTTTTGGTTGATCTGGGTTGAAGTCTAGAGCCCAATTAATTCCTTCGCAAAATTGTCAGCCTCCGCCTTTTTTTACTGCAGCTTGCAAGTTTAATACCATCGCCACTCGCATCGACGCCGCTATAAATCATCGAGCTAAAAAGGACACCTTCGCCTCTCGCCTCGCTTTTCCAAAATAACGTCGAAAACGCTGCGAACGCGTAGCCGCTCGTCGCAGGGCTCGCTAAATAAAAGATCCTCCCGCTAAGTTATTCAAAACAAACGAGCGCCGCGGCCCGCTTTTCCTCCGGATCGCGAGCCTTGACCGGGACGACGACGGCCGCTTGATCGATGCAGCAGCGCTCACAAGGCAGGAGGGAGAGAGGGAGAGAGTGAGTCCCTTCGACTCACCGACCGACGGACTTGGCTCTCTCTCTCGTCAAAATGCTCGAGGCCTTTCCGCGCGACGTCTTACTGATTTACTCTCCCGCGGGCACGCCGGCATTTGTAGAGCGCAGTTCCGCAGCTGGCAGTCGGTCTAATTGCGCATAGTTTAATACGGAGCAGCTGTTGATACTTGCGCTCCGACGGCGTTTCCTTTCTGTCCCTTGTTCGGCCACTGTAGGCACTTGCGCCTGGTACTTAATTGTAGGGATATATTTAGATTTATCGTTGAGGGGGAGTAGCTGATAGAGTTGCTAATTGTTTTCGTGAGATGAAGTAGGAATAAAGTTAACTAAGATTTAATGGCACGGAATGTTGCGCGGAATGGCAGTTGCGTGGAAGTAATTGTGCTCATTTTAATAAATTCATTTGACTGGATGGATTGGCTATGGTGAAATTCTTCTCGAATAAAAAGCAGAATCAATATTTAATAACTTTAAATTTGATGCGAGATAAAAAGTTTGATGCCACACTTGCCAAGAACTTGACGAAAAATCGATTTTCGTGCGGTTTTAACGTTATTAAAACTACTGAAAATGTAATGCCAATCTTTTAGAATTTCAAATCCATTAAAAAGCAAGATAAAGTACAAAATGTGAGCGAAGGAAAGAATTGTCACGACAATAAATTTTCTCTTGTAAGCAAAATTGTTTTTTCCTTAAAATGCAATGTCACGTTCAAAGATATATGCCCCTAAGCTTTTGCTTTAGATTATGGCAATTTGCTTCTTAGCAAAATAAGAGTACAGTTGTACGAATTCTCGCAAGCTGCTCCGTAAAAATAACGATATGACTGAACATTTCTTGCGTAACCTTTTTACGTGCTTTTTGTTCTTATTATTTGATTTAAAATGACTATATTTTCATTAAACCGACAGGGATGGTTAGAATACATCTCTTTTAAAAAATTATTATTTTATGCAGTAAAAGGGCTTTTTATTACTTTCAGTTTTAGTGAAAATATGTTGGAAAGGGAATGCTACAACATTTTGAAGAAAACTCCGATAAAAAATGTAATGTAATATTACGTGCAGTTTTCGACTTTCTGAATATTCCTGCTTCGTTTGGTAGAAACGTAAAATTATGTTCTTTTATATCCCAGTGGTGCTTGATATGCTTGAAGCATAAGAGAAAATCAAGACAAAAAGCTTGAATTACACAGTCAGACGGTATACCTTCTAATCTGCGTCTCTTGGTCTCTTGCTTCATTGTAGCTCTCTATTTTTCTTCCCCGGCGTGACACACCATATTTTTATATCCCCTTATCACGCACCTAACGTCGTTATATACTATTTTTATCGCCATGTAAATTCTACGCTTAATTTTCTTTCATATACTAGAAAATTTTTTAATTCTCGTGTGTATTTCTAAAATTGTACATCATAATTGTCAATGTTATTTGTAAGCTTTTTCTATCACACTATCAAGGCTTGTTTTCAAGATGTTAAGAAGTACAATATTTTAATAACGAAATCTGTTGAGTTAAGCTACTTACGCAGAAAGCAAGTAGTTTGCGCTATTGTCGTCATATTAGTAAAACGCTATTTTCTGTTTTACGTAAACCGTTCAAGATAAGTTCATTTCCTTGTGAAGCGAACAATAAACGTTTATCGTAACCGTTGTTCTCGAGACAATTCTCCGAACGAGCTCTGCAACTAACGTCGTTAAAGCTTTAGAAGAAACTATTTAGTATCCAGCTAGTCTCCCAGTAAAAAAAACGCCACTAAAATAAAATCAAAATTAAAGAAGTAGAGGACAATAAAAGGAAAAACCAATAATAGTCATTTGAACTTTACGATCAGCCGTGTCCCTGGAATGTCAATTCCACTTCCTTCCGCAAATAAATATTCTCCGCAGATCCCGCAGACGCCGTCTCGTCTGCGCGCGATGACAGAGGATATGAAACTTATAAAGAACAACGCACTTATCTCGCGGGAGAGGAGGGAAGGGGGGAAGGGCTCCCAGGCGACTGATAGCGGAAGACTGGTGATAAGATAAAGAGCCGCGAAAAATCGGGCGGACGTGGCGAGAAGTGCTACAGCCGTTATCGCACCTCGGAACGGGAGTAGCGACGGGCATCCATTCCTCCGCCGATTTTCCCCGAGAAATGGGAACGAGTGCGAAGGGATTGGATTTCCTCTCCGTTACGAGATTTGTCCTGCTTTTAGTGGCGGGAGTTGAGCTTTTATTTTGGCGGAATTCTTTTTTGTTGGAAATTATTTTTGCTGGATTTACAGGGATTTTAAATAAATTCTAATTGTTATTATGTTGGTATATTATATTATGAAAAGCTTATGCAATAAGTTCCCTTTAATTCTGCGTTTTTGTGGGCAACCGACTTGTGGGCAGCCGACATAAAAGAAACGTGAACAAAAATGTTCTCTTTTGCTTTTTTCTCGCTTTCTGTTTCCTTATGGCAGAGAGAAAGTAACTGCTGCTACGTTATTTTATGAGCAGTTCTTCTAATCCAATGCACATGTGACTCCCGGCTGTTGTCTTAATTTGAAATTTCTTGGCAAGCAGCCACGTAACATTTCTTTGTTTTTCAATGTTTATAATATTTTACATCGAGTGTATAAAGAACTAATTGTTTTAAGCATTATTCTTTTAAGCCTTAGTTAATAAAAACTTTTAACGGTAAACACAAAGCAATATAATTTCTATTCTAACCTCTTCTTTTAAATATTAAATCAACCAGATATTCTATAAAAAATTATATTTTAAAAATAACTTTAAAAAATCCTAAACATTCCCACGTTGTCCAGTTGAAATTCAGGCAGACTTATCCGCAATAACTGAGCCGAAAAACGTCCAGATCCGGTTGTTAGCCGTCACAATGGGGGATCAAGACAAATAGAGGCTCGGAAAGTGCATCGTTATGCACGCGTACATTCGCGGGTGTTAACATCTCCCTCCTTCGTTGGCACGTATCCAATAATAGGCGTCAGGGAGCTCTCAAGGGGTAAGGCGGCTCGGCTAATTCGCGTGCAATATCACTCGCCAAAGTGTCGGATCATCTCGTCGGCCTCTTAAGCTCGAGAGATGTAGATATCGGAGGAGAGGGTGCAGCTTGACGGAAGAATCGTCGAGCGCCTTTTCGGAGGAGCGCGAGAGTCGATCCGTCTTCTTGATATTTTTCGCCTCGATTCCTGATGTAGCTTTTCTCGGCTTCGAGCTCCTGCGGCGTGAGAATATTTTTTCATTGATGTAGTGCGCTTTTTCGGGTTATCATTATAGCGATAGACGTAACGGTGGCGCGCGAATTGAAAATTGGACGCCGATTCTATATCTGGGATAACGAGGTACTTCCTGTTAGGGTGTATAGAAGATTGATGAGTTTTTTTTTTTTGAACATTTTTTTCTTATTATGGGTTGGAGAATTTAGTTGATTAACAGAATAACAGAGCAAGAATACTAAATTATTTACTATAAAAAATTATGATTCTTGGGTGAATTCAATTTTTTAAACTAAATCTTTTAAAAAAATGAAAATCTCCAGTAGTCTGACTATTTCGTACTTATACTACTTAGAATAGAGATTTAGGTAGATTTGACTTGTAATATTTAGTTTTTTGTTTATAAAAATACATAAAAGTTTAATGAAGTTTAATCGAAATGAGATTATGCAATCACATTTTTGTGAGTCGTTGAAAAAACTGTAAAAATTTTCTTAAATGTAAACAACAAAATTTACAATGTTAATATTGCTTATCTCTTCTTGCGCAATATGCACCCGACAATTATGCAAACTCGGTTTTTTATGAATCATAACTTTAGTGCTTTGTTTTTTTTTTAAATTATACTATCTACTATAATATCACACAATATTTTACTAGGTAAGATAAGAAAATAATTAAACAGCTTATTCGATCGATTTTATTAAAAGAATTAAGAGCTTCGAAGCAACTGACGTGTTGAAAGCTATCAATGGCGTACTTACTTTCTCCATTCCATTTCATTCTTTTAACGTCCATCGGACTCCTGATGATGAGTCGGGGAAAGCCACTTGATGAGTCCATTTGACGAATAAGTACTGCTCGTGTATTAATAAAGTCGTTGACTTATTTTATCAAATCATTTATTGTTCACCGATCCCTTTACCAACCCGTGCAAATAAAAAGTTTAATAATAAGTTTGATAAGTTTACGAACAAATTCTTTGTAAGCATCGCGGTAAATTTCGAAAAATTTCATAAATACTAATAGTTTTCATATGCGCGCATCGTGCATAGCGAAAATGTTTATTTCAGAAGAAAATACCAGACTGCCGTAAAAACGCTTTCTGAAAAGAATAAAATCCTTCTTCTTCATGAGACTTTTAGAAGCAATACAAAGTCCAGTGCACATCCCAGAGGCCAACGGTTTCGCAAGGCTGGTACTAAACAGGAAGAATGATCGCTTCAGCCCAGAGGTCCTAAAATCCCACTTGTCTTCTAAACATTTTTCAAAAGAGTACCATCGCCAAGGAGCTGCTTTCTAAAAAGAAAATAAAAAAAGCTTCTAAAGATTTAACAAGTTTTTAAAAAGTTTAGTGCATGTACACGGCTGGTTTTACGTTGCATTACATTTAAATGAGGTCGTTCTTTGAAAATTAAGGTGGTAAAGTTTTTTCTAAAGACAACTTCATCATTCTTTCGTAGTCCAGAATAGGTTCCTGTTGCAAGAAGTTTAAGTTAATTCAGATCTTTATTTTCAATATCTCAGTATATTTAAATAATAAATAAATTCAAGTTTGCTACGTGCAAATTATCAATATTTTACTGTACAAGACATAAAGCCGAAGTGTAGCCTTCGACTATAAATAAAAGTACTGTCCCTCGTATCCTATATTCCAAAAAATATATATATATAAACAGCTTTTGAAAGTCCATTAAATATTTAACAAAGAAATTTTTAAATTATTAATCAATATTTTAAAGGCTACCATTTATCACAGTATATTATCTTAAAATACTTTTTCAACATACCCATACAGAAGCTCCAGTGGTGCGCATATAATTTGCAAGCGAGCTTATTGTTAAAAAGACTTGCTTGCTTTTGAAAATAGTAATACGAATTTCGAACTTGAACAAGCGAAGCCGATCGGTCCTTCGCCGTGCCATCAATTCTGCAACTGTACGCAAAACGAGAGGCCCTTTCTGTACGCGGAGCCTTTACGAGTGTCGCCTCGTTATTCGGTCCTTGCAACGAGGGCGCACGGTGTAAAACATGACGGGAGGGTGAAAAAAAAGAGACAAGCGCCTCTTCCGGGGCTTGTAAAATTCGTCTCGGTCGCGAGTGTCCCAGGGACTACACGTCGACTTTAACCGTCGGTGAAGGTTTAGGTACGTTAGTTGGTCTTTTGTTCTGGGTTCGATTGGAAATTTTATAGGCGAAAAGGGAAACGGGGATGTTAGAGGGAGGATGTTTTCGAGTGACTGAGACGTGACGCAATTCGTGGATCATAGCGATTTGTTTTTATTGGTGTAAGTGTTGTACGATTCAATTTCGCAAAACTTCCTTTCTTCTTTTAAAATCGAAAAAGCAATTTATTTATTTTGTTTGTGATCTACCCACGTTTGTACAGTCTAACTGAGATCTACAGTTTACAGCGGAAACCGAATTAGTTTGACATTATTATAAATGCTTGTAAATATAAATACAGTCATGTCCCAATGTTAATTTTCGGTGGAAGTCAGGATCGGACCAAAGGAATACCTTTATTATTTTGTAGCTTATTTATAAAACGATTTGAAATATTTTAAATACACTTTTTTTGCTCGAATTCAAAATCCAGGTCATTTTGTCGTTAAATTTTGCAAGCGCGCAACTCGCCTCTTTACCCGAGCGAATATGTCATCCGCTGCCCATTTGTCTGCAGACGGGGCAAAGTTAGTTCCATTCGACAAAACTGTTAGCGTCGCCCACTTGTTATATTTTAAAAGTCAAGAACTTCATGCACCGATAGTTGCACCGTTGGTATCTAGCCAGAACTCAGCGTCCGGACTCTAGGCGCCACTTTGACCCACTGCGAACCCCATAATTTCTGAATACGAATTCTTTTGTCGGTAATTTGTTCTTGGCGGGATTCGCGGAATGAATAATTTATAAGTTTATTGCCGGATTATTTTAGTCTGACTTCTCTTCAGTTTTTTTGATTAAGTTATAAAAATTACATTTTTTTTATTATTCTACAGAATTAGAACTTTATTACTTGAGAGCTGCGGCAATTTAAACTTGCGGTATTTTTCAATCCTCTTAATCGAATATGTTCTGCAGTAGAATATCGAGATTTTTCTACTGTCATTTCCCCAAGGAAACTCATCGTAGAAGGGTTAGTGTCAGAAACTTTTATTTTGTTCTGTGTATGCGAGTTTGATAAAGTAATGCTTCACTCACCAAGATCCACAAAACCTAAAAACAATTATTTTCTACTATTAAATTCTAGACAATTTACAGGTGGCGTTCTCGACGCCAAGTGTTTCGCAAAGAGTTTCGTAGATAGATTATTGTCGATCAGTTTTCATTATAGTGACGCGTTTCTCATGAATTTTCTACCACCGTCCTCCATCAAAACTCACCTTCAAAGGTTTAATGGCAAAAAAACCTAACTTTGCATAATGTGATGAGTTTATCAGTTTATTACTTTTTAAATAAAATTGTTTTATTTAAACAAGTTAGTTCCGTTTAACATATGTTTTTGTAAGATCTATCTCAGTGGAACTGTAGATTTACGTAAGCTGAAAATTTTAACAAACCGTAATGATCATTCGTGCACATCTATCCTCTAATGTAGGTTACACAACTTACGTCAATGCACTTTCCCCTCCTTAAAGAAAAAAAAAATTTTACAAATGCTTTTCATATCACTTTTATGTAACATTCCTTATTTTTCTCAATCTTTTTTCCTTTCTCAACACATGTGAGAGAAGTGATCTTGCGATTATTTGCTTGATTTATACTCAATGAATAAAAACTTAAAAAGTGAGTTGCTCGTAAATAAAAATATCAAAATATTATAATGTAATTAATAAGAATTACAAATAATGTACTTCCTGCATCTGATTAAAAATTCTAAAGAACATCAAAGGAAGTATAATCAAAAATTTAACTTACAAATTCAGAGAATTTCTGTCCTTCTCACTCAGGACGAACTGCTTGGAGATGCGCAAAGAATGGCCGACTTGCAGAAATTTGCCTCCCACGCGACGATTTTGCCTCGCCTCGTATTTCTCCCCCGACTTCCCTTTGATTCTCCTCCATTGTCAAGGGCGGGGATTTCTCCGAAATAGCCGAGAAGGCGTCGAACGAAGCCACCCACGACAATTTTGAATGGGTACAACGTGCCGTGTAATTTAACGGATAGCTTGCCTTTCTTCGACGGGCTTCGGCTTCTGTGCCGTAAATTTTGAATTATCGATTGAAAATGAAAATTGAGAAGCACTGAGCCGAGCTATATTTTTTGCAGCAGACTGCAAGTGGATTTTTAATGCCATTCTTATAATTTATTGATTTACAATTTATCGAATTGATGGAAGGGTGTAGGAAGATTTAGCTATGTCAAATTGTCAAATTGTTCCGATAATGATTAGGTTGCATTCAATATTTTAAGCGCAGCTGCGTGCAGTTATATAGAGTCTCTAATTAATCATTAAAAATTTAGTTTTGGGAATTTGTCACTTTGATATACCAACAACTGACAAAGGAACTTCTGAAACAAGAGAGTTTCTATCTAATTATAGGTTTCTGTCAGGGAGACATCATCAGTTTTGAAATTAAATTCATAATTTAATTGCAAAACTGTCACACTGATTGACTTTCAAATAAAATCACTCGAAAACTTAAATGAATCATATACTAGTAATTTTTTTTTTAAATTAAAAAGTAAATTTCTGCATAAAGAGAAATTAAACTTTTCGAAATTAGCATTAAAATGAAGACGGACCGATCAAAACTCTTTGTGAATAATATTGATAGTGAAATAAAACTTAATGAACCTGCTTAAAAATGAAAAATTTATTATGTAAACTCAATAATATAATTAAATTATATTAAAATAAATTTCAGTAGGAAAGTGTAGACAATTGAGATATAGATTCTTTAAAGGAATGGGCACATCGATTGCATAAAAATGAAGGGCGCAATTCAGAGTTTTCCAGAAAAATGGCTTCCTAAGGTAAAGAAACGGAGTTAATAAAATAACTTTTTAAACGTTTTTGAAAACGTAAAGTGTTTTAATTAAATAAGCTTGACATTTAAAAATGAAAATAATTCTACATTAAATAATTTCGTAAATAAAGAGGGTTAAAAATCTTCAATTATGCAGTCGTTTGCTCAATCTTTCCGAATCCTGCTTAGCGGTTGCCCGACGTACTTCTCTCGGGAGGGATTATGTGTTCGTGTGGGGATTATGCCAATCTCTTGATTAACGGCAGATCCGCGTCAATTGAAATAACCAGGCTACAGCGATTGCGAGTGAATGTTTAATATCGGATCTAAGATTAGAGTAAAAAAACCGACCGACAACCATGTCAGTCGTGTCAATACGTAGCCTCTTTATTTACCTGAGAACTGGCCTTTGTTGAAATTAATTATATTCATGTCTGTGGATTAAAGCAGGGAGTACAATATGAGGGTCGGATAACGCAGTAGAACTAGTTTTGCATTTAAACTGATAATTTTCATCTAAATATTTAAGTCGATTTTTATAATAAAAAATGAAGATTGTGCGCATTAAAGAGTAGTTTCGGTAAAGAATTGTAATAAATGAAGGATATTCTTCATAAAAATATTTTTATTAGCTGTTTAATTTGCTTCCCATCTCTCAACAATAAACAAAGTAAAAATGCAGTTTGTTCGCTTAAGAATATTATTCTGACCATTGAGGATAAATATCTACGATCTATGAAAAGTTTGGATATTACTAAAAGTGCACCTAAATTTTTGCGAAGTTGGAAAGACAACTTTTAGAGTTGCCTTGAGAAGGGAAAGTCCAATCGATTTCGAACGCGTCAGTTACACGGCATAAAATTTGAATCCTTTACAGGATTAAATTTTACTGCAATTTTCCCTTTATAATAAATGCCAAAATTAGGAAATTTCTATTTCTGGATTTTATTTTTTCACTTTAGAAAAAATTAATCTTATTGTTTAAGGATTACTAATAAAACCATAATATGCTCGTCGGTTTTTCACTTACTAAAAGCGAATAATATTTTCATCTCGAAAGCCGATTTAAAAAATTCACATCCACGACCTGACTATCCAAGCCAAATTCGCAACAAAAAGACGATTTCGATAAAGCCATTTCCCGACTCTCTCAACTGCCGAGAATAAAAGCAAATCTCGCCGCGACCGCATCTCGCGCAATAAACACAAATTTCCTCGGTGCAGCTTCAAACATCCCCAGGGTCGAAACAGTTCGCAATTACTATCGAGAGTAAAAGGTGCCTCGCGCCCCATGAAAAACCGAGCGCATAATCGAAAAAGTTGGGAGCGAACACCGGCGGGACGGCGACGTAAGGATTCAACCCAGTTTTTAATGTAGGAAGGGCGTCGCGGCGGAAAAAACGGTACAGCGACGTGCATGCATGCATGCACGCGCCGCGCGTATGAACTGTGCACAGCCGCGCGAGGAGGTACGTGTCACGAAAATGATGCGATTACAAGCTCCTTTCCCCCCCGGTGCTCGTGCCCCTCGCTCCAATCGCTCTGTGCTACATTCTTCGCAGCGTTCGAGTGTTGACTTTATATTAATCTTTGAGTATTTTAATGGAAACGAGACCGAGTTTTGTACAAGGAGAGAGAAGGACTTTTCTTTCGAAACTGAATGACTTGGCGTAACGAGGTAATGTTATGATTTCGTCAGTATTCTGTGCAGATGGATTGTGCTTTGAGATCAAAACTTCTTTTTCTTTGAAATGAAACTTGTACGCCATTTTACTCGTAAATAGAGTTGTAACCTCATTTTCGCAATCGCTGCTAAAAAAGAGCTAGACGTAACAACCAGAAAACGATACGAATCAGGATATCATTGCTTTTTTGGCAGTAAAATCGCACTCTACACGAACACACCTCCGCGATCGACTTTAAAAGATTTCCCATGCAAATTTCTGGCCAGCGGGAACGTTCCTCCGCATTCCAGAGAAGAAATAAAAGAACGTTTCCTAAAAGCCTTAAAAACTCTCGCGCAAAGGTTCACTTCGAAATTAGAAAAGCCCGGCCGCGCGGTGAAAGAGTTGGCTCTCTCTCTCTCCCTCTCAGCCGGGGCAGGCCTTTAACTGGACCTCGCGTGTGCAGCGGTGCTCGCCGGGCGTTAAAGTACACACGGGCAGGGTATATAGATCGATAACTTTTTACTAGTCGGCCGTGCGAGCGAGCGAGAGCTGCCTCTTCCGTCCGGCTGTCCCGCTCGC
>JAWWEM010050390.1:0-11614 GCA_035582935.1 Ormyrus thymus
TTGTTAATAATTAAAAATACTATTATTGGAAAAAAATATTAAAGGTTAAGTTAAATGAAATTAAATACTTTTTAAAACTTTCAAGAATTATTTCATATTATACAATTGATCATAAAATTTTTTTTCTTAACAGATACTCATAAATATTGTTTATTCGCAGTAAGTATAAGTACTTGTAATAAAAAAGTATTGTTTGAAAAATTTTAAACTTACATCACGGTTCACGGGCCACAATCTTAAACTAAACGGTTACACAGCTTTATTCAAGAGCTTTATTGATAAAGATGTAACTTCGCTTGCTTTGTGTTTAAAACTGATCACGTCCCTTCACACGAGATGCAAGACTTACAGAAGTATAAGCAAAATAAATGGTTTACATATGACAGCGTATAAGTGGGGATAAACTCTACAGATGACCTTCTGTAATCTCGAATTTTAAACTGAAAGGTTAAAAACTATTATTATTTTTGCAGCATCCTTGGAATAGAATTTTATTGTAAACATATTTCCAAGAACTTTGATAAAATTAAAAAGATTAACCAATTTGTTCATACATTTTTTAATACTTGACTTATGCTAACGTCTTTTTACCTTTATTAAAAGTATATTGAAATGAATGATAAAATTTAAGCATTACATTCTTTTAGAATCATAGCAAGATCGAAATTCTTTCTTAATTTTGCAAATGTTTATGGCCTAAAAAAACTTTATTTAACTTTGTAGAGGTTCTCACCTTTTACATTTTTTAAGGATCTGTAATTTTTGCTATCTAAACGCTCAGCTCTAATCGTGAGCATATTATTTAAGAAAATAGATTTTTACATTCTAATTTGTGCTCAAGGTCTTTATCCGCATATCAACTTAATTATCTTTATAACGCACTTTTTAAACTTCTGCGTAATTAATCTGTAGAATAATAGATTCAGAAAATACGCACGTCATTTCGACGATTATTCAATGTGCTTTGACAAAATAATATAAAATTTCATCTTGTAAGATACATTCAACATTTCTTCTAAATCAATATTTTGCTTTCAAAATTGCATTCATCCATCTCAAGTGATATTTATTAAACTATTGAACTTTTCCTGTGCGTTAAAAATTCTAAAATTAATCAATATTATTCTACTTAAGAGTGTTATATACCCATTGTTTTACTCACTTATATGATCTGTAAAAAAGAAATTTCGATTAGCCATAGGTTATACTATTAATATAAGAAAAATGGAGTTCATCCTTAATCAAATGAGCCCAGACAGACGTCTGTAGGCCCATTTGATTCAGAGATATTGCAATTTAAAATTTTTTACTTTGGCGTCAACTTCAGTTTGAACCATTGAATGGATTGGCATGATGCAGGGCTTTTAAAATCTTTGTTATTTATGTCATTTAGGGCCAACGCTACTTGCTAGTGTAATTTTTTAGTAAAATTTTAAGATTTTTTTAATTTTTCTTAATTTTAAAATACTAAATAAAAAAAAAATACATTAGCGTTGGCCCTAAATGACATAAAAAACAAAGATTTTTAGCCTTGTTTCGTCTCAATCCATCCAATGGTTCAACCAGAAATTGACGCCAAACTCCTAAAAACCAATATATAGAAGTGCCTCAATTGTATAGACACTTGAGGCACTTCGTTGTTGAACACTTCAGATCATTAATCGAATAATATCTGGATCATTATTAAATCCAGAACTTCATGATTTCTTCTCCAATAAGTGAAAGCTGTAGTCCATACGCATGATGTTTAAAGCAGTATGTCTGTAATATGAAGTAATGCTGCCATACTGCTGAAAGTGCACATTTATAACTGCACTTGAAAACTATACTTTTATAATAATTTTTTAAACACAACACTATACTAAAAAACACCAAAAATCAATAAAGCATAATAGAAAAATGTTTGATAATGTTAAAATAATAATTAAACTATTTTTACAGTGATTATTTTAATAAACGTAAATTTTATTATTTTTAGAAAATCAGATTTTAAGCCATAACTTTTAAAATTTGTTAAAGGGACTAGCTGGATAAGATGCCCCCAACGGTTTTGCCAAAGGGACAGTGGTCTTTTGTAGGGTTTGATGAAAAACTCATCTGACCAAAATTTCAGACCTTTAAGTGGGGAGGGGGTCTAAAAGATAAGCTAAAAAGATAGCTAGCGGAACCAGCGGGGTAACAAACAATTTGTCTTTTGTACTCAAAAAATTGTCTTTAATTTTTTTGGCGCTAAATTCGAATTTTCAGAACGATTTAAAATTTTTAAAATTCATTTAAAAGAAACAGAAATAGACGATGGGCTGAAAAACATTTATTTTATTTTTTATCTATATTCTTGAATTTTTTCAGATTTTTAAAATTGGTGTGCAGTGATTAAAAAAATTAAAAACCCGTTTTTTCCCTATTTTTCGGTATTTTCAGTCATTGTATGATATAAAATTCACCAAAAAGGGTTTGTATTATTATATTTTATATCGAAATTAGATAGTCCTAACTTTTATATGTTGTTTAGAATCACGAAATATGGAATATGAAAAAAATGACATCTGTTTTTCCTTCGGATTTTCATTGGTTCATGGATATTCATGGTTTCATGGATATTCATGTAGGAATAACAGTTCATAAGCTGTACAAAGTTTGAAACAACTAATCGTCGATTTTAGAGAAAAAAAAGTTTATATTTTGCGAGTTTTTTGCATTTTTCTTCAGCTAAGTAATAGGTAAATAGTCATAAAAATATTCAGACTTAAAATTCAGACAACAGAGCATACTTTGACAAATCATTACTCCAAAAAACTTAGATATTCAGTATATTCAAAGCGGCTTATGTACTAAATGGTAAATAATACGTTGACCGGTCAGTTTTTTTAGAAATAAATTCAATAAATTCAAACCACAATTTTTATTAGGTTTATATAGCAACTTATATTTTATTAAAAAGAAAAATGAAAAGTATTTACAAATCAGTCTTGATCACTATCGTCATTTATAACATGTGTGACGTTTTTTTTTTCAAATATTTTGGATAGATTTTCAGCTACCGATCGTTCTCATACCATTAGCACATTCACAAAAGTAACGTAACATACCTCGGTACCCGATAAAATTTGGTCTGCAATTTATGTAACAGTTGTAGCGTTTAGATTTAATATGGCGAGATCGTACTTGAATTTTTATAACTTTAGGGGTCTCTTTTAAATAAATAAAATCGAGATTACCATCTTCATCGAATAATTCCGCTAAGTAGGATATTGATTGTTGCAACTGATACGTTACCGTAAAAAATATTTTTAAATCTTTTTCGATACATTCAAGAAAGTCTAGAATGTCATGAAGTCAATGATTGAAAAAGAGCTTTTCGCCGACTCCATCTTTTGTTTTCTGCATCTATTGCTAAGGAATTTTGAACAAATTCTTGATTTCTCATTTGTTCAATAATTTCGTCAGTCACAGATTCGTTAGAAATAAGACGCTTTCCAAAAATGTTGACGAGAAAACATGCTATTTTGCAGTAAAAGCTAGCATCAGGAAACATTTTGTTATCGAATTGATTATGACGGTGTTTGTGCTTTTTACTTATTACCCCGTGTATCGTTTCAACAACCCATCGAATAAGGTTACGCGACGAGAACTATTCGCTTCAGCAGTAGATAACTGATTTTTTGCCTTTCAAAGCAGGCATTAATATTTGATAATTTTTTTCTTCTAGCTTCTGTACAAGGTCACGAAAGCCCCTATCAACAACGAAAATATCTCATTCTTTCAATAAATCACTCAAACCTTCTGGTTCCTTTAAAACAGCTCCTAAAATTGACGCATCATTCTGATTGGCGTAAAATGAGCCCAGTATATCAACAATGTAACTATTCGTTGTACAGATTGTAAACGGTTTACACAAAGGTACCTTCTTTTACCCAGAGTATGATTTTCTCTGATATTCGTTGTTGCTGCTTTTTCATGCCGTAAGTATGTCCCGTCATAAACTAAAGTGAGTTGATCATCTCCAATATTGTGCAATTTCTTTGCCATTGGTGCTGTCTGATTTTGAATCCAATTTTGCCGTGAAACAACTTTTAGACCAAAGCGTGAAGGTAAAACGTCTTCTTTAAAAAACTTTAAAACTGAATTTGAGAAATCTGAAACCTGCTGAGGGCGCTCAAGTCCGAGTAAAGCAGAAATCATTTTGTTTGAATTACGACTACGTAACCTGAACAAAAATACCACAAGTGCTTGGTTTACGTTGCGAGAGTCAGATCTTCTCATCGATGTCATCCTTTTACGCAATTGTATCAAGTTTTCCCAATTCACACCTGTAAATGTAATGAGGCGTTCTTCTGGAAATGTATAATCAGCAATCTTGTCCATAAGTTCTCTATCTGACCTCAAACTAATACTCTTTAACAATTTTGCTACACCTGTCGCTTCCACTGAACATGAACTTGAAATAACACGTATTTTATTAATCTTATCCTAAAAAAATCGTTTTTTAATCATATGATTAGAGCAACAACGATTACCACTGGAAATGAAAATTTTTTTCTCGATAAAAACTTGTTTACGAGCTTCAAATGGAATAGTAACTAGATTGTACGGTAATTCGATTGAACGGTAATTCTATTACTTCTACAGCTTCCTTCATATTTGAGTCTCTTTCTGTGTAAGCAAACTCTGGATCATCTTCAGAAGACTGCGATCAAGGTGCTGATGCCGAAGCAGTAAAGATTTCTTGACTATCGGGCTAAATGGTAGTTGAAGTCGTTGGAAGATTTTGAATGGCTCTAGCTCTCTTTTTTTAAATAAAGTGAAAGTTAAAGATGCGTAGTACTTAGGACAGATAAAATCACCAATAACTACAGGTTTATTGATATAATCTTTAAGGTTAGACGCCTCGGCATGTGTATTAATATATTTTTTGGAAGCACCCATTTTTTTAATGTTTATACAACATTTTATGCATTTTGTTCCACTTGTAGTATTCATGACTAATCTGAAAAATACAAAAAAATACAAAACGTAAGGATGTAAATTATTATTGAAATGTTATGTGGAATAAATGAGGCGTTGAATGGCACAAATATCTAACCCACTTTGGACCGATTAGAGAAAAATCGAATGGTTATCACTTAACTAAGTAATCCTATCACTTAATATCAAAATTATATAGTAAAAACTGTCACTGAGACTGAAGAGTTGTTTAACTAACAATAAAATACTACGGATAAATTGTTCTTGCATAAAATATGTATTTTGTGCGTAAAATGTATACAGATTAGCATAAAATAAGTTCGTTTTAGTTTTAGTATAAAAATATTTATTTATAAGGTACGAACAATTTGTTGGGATGCCTTTGTAACTTTTAAAAATCACCGAACTGCTAGATTTAAGATAGAAAAACCAAAATTATTATAACTGAATTTCGTATAATACATAAAAAAAAACTTTATTTATTTTAAGAAATTCACTTCTCTATGTATAAATATAATGTGCTAATAGAGTTCGAAGCTCAATAGAGCGCATTCTTTATATTTATTACCCTTCGACAATATTGTGACAAGAATCAGTGCTATATAATTACACAAAAATATTGTACAATATTGTTTAAATCAGAAAAGCAACTTGGAAAAGTAATAAAAATCAGTATTTTTGTATAATAACAATATTAGGAAACAATATTGTACTAATATTTGTACAATATTGTGAAAAGATTTTTTTTTATTTAACGGCTTCTCAATCTCTTGCGAGATTATATAACCTTAATTGTGACAAGATTATTATCGAAAAATATCAAATAAAAATTCAGATAAGTATAAGAAAAGTAACCCACCTCTTATATGTGAACAATATTTTTCAAAATAATTTAGTTCTTCTTGAATCCATTCTGATTTCTAAAAATAATTGACAAAATCTGAGCAGTAATCTATCTAAAAATATTTATATATATGAAACGTCTCGTGTTTTTATATAAAAATAAAATAAGTTACATAATGCTTGTAATATATGCTTACAAAATCTAAAATCCCAGTACAATATAAACAAGTTTAGAAAAAGCAATCTATGAACATGTAACGGTTGCTTTGAAATAAAAACAATTAAAAAAATAAACTAAAATGGACTAAAGTATAAAGCTAAAGTAGATGTTTTCAGAGTTTTTATATTCTTAACCTTACATTTGTGGTTAGAACACCGTAAGTGTGTAGTAGTATAGATTAGCTTTTCTCTTCACTGAAAACATACTAAATAAAGGAAATAGATTGAACCATGGAACGGATAAGTAGTCCATATCAATGGCATAGGCCCGTTACACGTAAAAAAGTAGGGCACAGATATAGTAATAACATGGGCTGCTATACATATATAATCTCGGTTTTAGATGAAAAACCGAAGGAAAAACAGATGTAATTTCTTTTCATATTCTATTTGTCATGATTCTAAACAACATATAAAAGTTAGGACTATCTAATTTCGATATAAAATATGATAATACAAACACTTTCTGGTGAATCTCATAGCATACAATGACAAAAACTACCGAAAAATAAGGAAAAAACGGGGTTTTAATTTTTTTAACCACTGGGACCATTATGGACCTCGCGGAACTTAGTTCCTTAAAAATGAAGGTTGCTTACGTGCGCGATAGATCAATGGATCATCGCGGATGTCAGGCAAAGAGCGTGAGATAAATGTCTAAGAACTAACATACGATTTAAAATAGGAGAAAATATTGAAAATCGTTCTTTTGATATTATGAGTACTACAAGAAGTAATCATGTACAGAGAATTTGAAAACAAATTCCTAGCGCTTCCCGTCTAGCTTTCCACCGGTCGCTTAAATAAAAACAATGTATGTCAACGAACAACAAACGGCGCGCCGAAGCACCGAAATATTTGAAGAGGCGAGCGAGGGAAAGCGAACGACATTCTTTTCCCAGTCTTCGCAGCGAAAAGGTAAATTTCTCACTGTCATGTATATAAATACCGATACCTGAGCATTAATTTTCATCTATGAAATAATCTGAATTAAGTTAGAAATAAATGTATTTAAGTAAAATCTGAAATAAAATCCTTTATTTTTTTACCCATCCGATACAAACTTAGTTAATCGACGACGTGTGATACAAAGACATAAATTTCTGGGGGAAACATTTAGCACTAAACTTCAAAGAATTTATATAGCCATTTTCCTCAACAACTCTTTGCTTGCAAATGAAATGGAAACAGACTTCATCGTCGTTATTCTCGGAAACACTGACGTAAATTTCTTCCAACTCAAAGCACTCAAAGTCAACGTCGTCTATAACCAACGGTCTTTCCTTTTGACCATTAGGGTTGACCTTGATGACGCTGAATGACTCTAATTTCGGACTTTTAGAATGAGTGGCCCCGGTTACTAGCAAAAATCCGCCGTCCTGAAGGTTGTGGGGTTGTAGCCACCTGACGATCTCATGCGGACGTACAGGTTCGTCTACGAACTCAAAAAACACTGTAAGTTTGAGACTTGCTTTAAGATCGTATAGTTGGCAGGTGATGTTGGTCTGTTCTGTGGAGTAGCAGAATGTAATTGCTTCGTGGGAATTGGACATCCTAATTATTTGGGGGTTTGTGACGGTCAGTAGATACGTTCCTTTGCCTTCTGCGTTCGCGTAGAATATTTTGCTGTTATTCATATTAGTCTCGTTCACTGCTAGGAAAAAAAATTCGTTGCTGGCCTGACGTGGATTGGCAGGAGTTGGTGTACTTATCAAGGATGCTTCGATATTGGACAGGAATGGGACAGGACCAGATAGCTTTTTACCATCCGAGTCAAAGGTAAGCCTGCAGCGGTTACTGGAACTACAGTAAGTTTTGTCGTCAACAAACATTTCAAAGTTGTTTCCATTAGGAGTAATACCGATCACATCGGTTGACGGAAATGTCACTTCTTGATGTTTGCAAGTGTTCATTCTTATAATATGGACTTTGTACATTATAGTTTTAAAGTCTGAATCCTTGACGCGCCAAGAAAATATGACTTTGTCATCGCCGAAGGCCTGGAGTAACAAAGATACCAAGATTTTCTGATCTGGTTTCTCCGTCCTAATGTTCACAATGCACGTGTCTTTGTGTGATGCATTATAAAAAGCAGGAGCTTCTACGTTTACGGTGCAATTATACTCTTTAGATTTTTCTTCAACGTCACATATAGCGTACACAAAACTTTGATTTTCAGTTACGGCACCGCTTTGCATCCGTCCTATGAGTATTTCTTTGTCATGAAACGATTGATTTTTCGTGAAACCCGAAAATCGAGGTATTTGACGAGCCTTGACTTGAGTATAAAATAAAATCAATATGAAGAAGACTTTTCCTATCGGTGACATGACCCTGTTGCATAAATCTGTAATCGAAATGTACAACAGTATTTGTGAACAATAATCAAATTTTATTATTTATTTGGTAATAATTAAAAAGACAACGGAGAAAAATGGTTCAGTAAAAATAATTTTTTGGGTTTTTTACAGTCTGTGATTGCTTTACCTAATAATACAGTATTATTTACTAAAATATTTTTCTTCGTGTATTGTTGGAAAAAAAATATTAAAGGTTTAGTTAAATGAAATTAAATATTGTTTAAAATTTTCACGAATTATTACAAAAGATATGCAAAAGAGCACTGCACAAAAATTGATCATAAAATATTTTTCTTAACAGATACTGATAAATATTGTTTATTCCACACCCGACGGAAAACCCCACTTTTTGCCTCTGATAAGCCGGGGAAAAGTGGCATATTTTTTCCGAAAACTAGTTTTGCGGGGCAAAAGTAAAGTTAGCCGGGCAAAAGTAAAATTTTGCGGGGAAAAAATTAATTGTTTCCAAAAATTTTCAAAAGGGGGATGCCAACGGATTTGTAAAAAGAAAGAGAATGCAAAAGAACGTATAAAAGTAACGCTATCTTTTAGAGATGGTCAAAATATTAATAGTCAAAATATTAATTAATAAAATTTAGTCTGCAGAAATACAGGAATATATGTAAAAAATTAAAGCCAATTTCATTAAAATAAGTGAGAAAATCAAGATTTCATCCGACATTCAGTAGTAAAAATTAAAAAAAAAATTTTTTTGTAATTTTCACTTAACATAAAATGCTACTTTTATTTCAATACTCAAGATTTTAAAAATCCTTTATGCTGAAACCGGTTATAAGCATTCCTTGTAAAATTTGACCATGAATTGCCGTGGGCATTCTCCTTTTAAAAATTTCAAAAATTTCAATTTCTACTTTTGCCCCTTGTTGCATGATGTACTATTATTCGCAGTTAGTAGAAGTGCTTTTAATAAAAACAGTATTGTTTGAAAAATTTTAAACTTACATCACGGTTCACGATTTACAATTTTAAACTAAACGCACACGGCTATATTCAAGAGTTTTGTTGATAACGGTGTAACTTCTCTCGTTTAGTGTTTAAAACTGATCACGTCTCTTGAAACGATATGCAAAACTTGCAAAAGTAAACAAAATAAATAGATTATATATGAAAGCGTATATAAGTGGGGATGAACTCTAAAGATAATCTTTGAATTAGTAATTTCGTATTTTAAGCTACAAGGTTAAGAAAAACTATTACTATTTTTGCAGTATCCTTGAAATAGAATTTTATTGTAAACATACTTCATAGAACTTTGATAATATTGAAAAGTTTAGCCAATTTGTTCGTACATTTTTTAATACTCTATTCATCCCTTGACAAGAGGTGATCACGTCCCTTGACAAGTGATGCAAGACTTATAGAAGTATAAGCAAAATAAATGGTTTACATATGGCAGCATGTAAGTGGGGATAAACTTTACAGATAACCTTCTGTAATCTCGAATTTTAAACTGAAAGGTTAAAAACTATTATTATGTTTACAGTATCCTTGGAATAGAATTTTATTGTAAACATATTTCCAAGAACTTTGATAATATTAAAAAGATTAACCAATTTGTTCATACATTTTTTAATACTTGACTCAAGCTAACGTTTCTTTACCTTTATCAAAAATATAATGACGGGTTTAATATAATGATAAAATTTAAACGTTACATTCTTTTAGAATTAGAGAAAGATCGAAATTCTTTCTTAATTTTGCAAATGCTTATGGCCTAAAATCTTTATTCAATTTTGTAAAGGTTCTTACCTTTTACATTTTTTTAAGAGCTCCGTAATATTTTCTATCTAAACGCTTTGCTCTAATCGTGAGTATATTATTTCAGAAAATAGATTTTCACATTCTAATTTGCGCTTAAGATTTTTATTCGTGTATCGACGTGGTTATATTTGTGTCTGTTCAATAATAGATTCAAAAAATCAGATCGTCATTTTGACGATTATTTAATCTGCGTTAGAAGATAGTATGAAATTTCATCTTGTAAGATAAATTTCAAATTTCTTCTAAATCAATATTTTGCTAACACAATAATACAATAATAAGTAATTAATTAAATATAGAATATTGTGAAATTATGTTGTTGAAATCGATTGTTTTTAATGAATCTCAGAGATAATATTGGAACGATAAATTAGTTAGAAGGAAGCTCAGTGCCAATGAATTGGCAGCGGTTTTATTTAAGAGTTATTTATTTTAACGCTGTAGGATTACTCCTCTTAAGCGCAGCTTTAAGGACGTTGCCTAGTTAACAAAAGTCCTATAAAAATATGATGAAAACCCTGTGGGAAATTTGACCATAATTTTTGGCCTGTTCGCCAATATTTGCCCAATTCCATTGATGAAAAATTTTTAATAAGAATTTAAATTAAAATTTATATGTTAAATAAGAATTTAATTAATATTTTGTAAGATTAATAAGTAAATATAGAATGTAAATGTAGAATGTAAATGAATATTAAAATTTAGTATTTAAAAAGTGAGATTTTTCGTTGATACCTTTTGTAGCGAGCAAATGCATATATTTTTAATACTTTTCGACACGGGTGTGGAAGTTGATTATTCTCGCTTCGCTCAGGCGAAGTCACTCTAGTATTGAACATAATTTTACGAGTACCGAAAAATAATTCAAAGTCGTGACTTTGAAGTTAGAGTGGTATAAATATTTTTAAAGTTAATCGATAGAATGAGCGATCCAGCGGCGTAAATATCACCCAAAACGAGAAAGAGAAAGAAATAGCAAAGCATAGCAGTAGCAGTACGTCCTCGACTAGGCAGTCAAGCTGATGTTAAAATATTACAATAGGAGTGGAAAATAAAATTAAAATAAAATTCCAAACATATAGGCAAAAAAAGAAAATAAATTCATGTTTAGAAAAGTCACAATTTAATTTGGAACCAATGGAAGTTGATTTGGAACCAATGGAAAAGTGCTGACAAAGACAAGAAGTCATTTTAAAAATACACATTTATACAAGTGTATTGAAGGTTTATATATTCTTTTTTTTATTAAATTTCAGTAGTATTTTTAATTTTTTTAATAAAATACAAATATTTCAGGTGTAATAATTTACAAGAGGCAGTGTAGTAATCTGTCGATTAATAAAAATTTATTGACTTGTTTATGCGACGTTCTTTCCAATGCCAGAAGTTGGTAGAACATATATAAAGTTCTTTTTTATATAATATTAAACTTTATATTTAGTTAA
>JAWWEM010050391.1:0-11614 GCA_035582935.1 Ormyrus thymus
AGCAGAAGCTCCTATTTTAAAATCCCTTTCTAAGCCTGAATTGTTTCCAAAAAATTAAGTTTTGTGACCACTGTGCGCCTCGGGCTGCTGCTTTCTTCTTCAGTTCCGTCAAGGGGGCTCTCCTCTCTCTCTCCTCCTTCTTCCTCTCCTCTCTCTCCTTCAGACTCCTCTCCACCTCCCTCCTGGCCATTTCCTCTTCCTTAGCCCTCTTTTCTTTTCTTACTTCTCTCCGTCTCTTGAACCCTTGCTCTCTCCTCCGCTCCCCTCGCCGCTCTTTTTCGTTCTTCCTCTTTCTTGTTTCTCTCTTTCTCTACCCTTGCCTGCTCTTTTTCTTTTTCTTCCGCCCATTTCTTCTCATCTTCTCTTTTCCTTTCTGCCTCCGCCTTTACTTTTGTTTCCTCCTCCTTCCTCTCGTCATCCCTTTTCTCCGTCCTCTCCGTCCTTCCTGCCTCTTCCTCTTTCTTCTGGGCATCTTCCTCGTCCTCCTTAGCAATTTCCCACCACAAGCGGCGGTCCAGCTCGTAGAGGGGCCACTCCTTGTCTGAATCCCACTCCTCCGTCGTCGTCGTCACCGCAGATGCCGATGTGACGTGCGGAGTCGGGGTTGGTGGGGGCGTTGGTGTCGGCGGGCGCCAGGCCACGACGGGCAGAGGTGTCGACGGCGGGGAAGCGGAATTTCCCTCGCATGTTGGCAACATTTTCTTCGTCTGCTTCCGCTGCTTCTCCTCATCACCTATAAAAAATAAAAGGCCTTAGCATTTTACTCCTATTTTGTCCCCGCGACCCCACCCCGCGGCCACATATAACGTTTCAAGTCCGACACGTGAATTTCTTCGGTTACTACCCTCACCTTTCCCTAAAATATAAACGGTCGGTGATTTTATTTTAATGATTTCGTACGACCCTTCATATTTCGGTGCGAGTTTCGCGGAAAATTTCTTTGCGGTATCCGACAAGACTTTAACGCGTCGCATTACCATATCCCCGACGTTAAAGACGACGTTTCTCTTCCCCCGGTTATAGTAACCCTCTTGTTTCTCGCGAGCACGATCGATGTGTTTCGTGACCAAATCGCGCAGCGTGTCTAACTGTCGCCTACGATCCGCCCAGACCTCCGGTTCTAATCTTAACACCGGCCGCTCTCCGTCTAATTCTCGTCTTAAACTCTTCACCGGCCTTGGATGTCTTCCCAGATTGAGGAATGCTGGCGAAACTTTGGTTGAAGCTTGCGTCGCTATATTGATAGTATGCCTGAACTCATGGATATGTAAATCCCAGTCCCGATGGTCCGCTTTCACAAAAGTTGCAATCATGGTTTTCAACGTTCTGTTACTTCTCTCCACCGGATTGGCTTGAGGATGGTATGGGGGTGTTGTCACATGTTTCACTCCATACTGACTCAACACGCTGTCAACATGCTTGTTGTTGAACTCCCTTCCGTTATCCGTCAGCAGATACATCGGCGTCTCCCATCTGAAAAGCACCAGCTCCTCGAACGTTCGCGTCACTGGTTTCCCGTCGGCTTTCCTCAACGGCTTCACTTCAATCCACCTGGTGAACAATTCCTGGAATACCAATAAGTATTTATGCTGGCTCTTGCTCGGAGGAGACTCCGTTGTATCAGCTGCTACACCGTCCAATGTTTCTCTACAATCCGACTTCCCATTAATCCTCGCTCTCCCGTCTGCGGCACCTTGTAGCGCTGACACTGCGCACACTCTCTTACGTAGTTGTAGATGTTATGATACACGCCTTTCCAGTAGTATTCTCTGGCTAGGTGATTCTTTCACCGATACTACGAATCTCCATCTCTCCTCTCTATTTAATATTGGATTAAGCGTCCTCACGAAATCAGTAAAGATTGCCATCCTCAATCCTCCAATCTGAGTATTTAATTAAATTTTCCTTCACGTTTTTCAGCATTTTCAGATACAAGGGATCCTTTACCTCTCGGAACTCTGCCGCCTTTTCCTCCAACTCCTCGAAGGCTCTAGATAAAGCGTCTAGCAGATGGTTTAGAGCTCCTTTCCTGTAAATTACCTTATAATCCCACTGCTGCAATTCCAAGGCCCACCTGGCTTATCTCCCCGTCGGTTCCTTTAAATTTCGCAACCATCTCAATGAACTGTGATCCGTAATGACTTTAAACTTGTAGCCTTCTAAGTACGGCCTCAGCTTCTTAATTACTCAAATCACCGTCAGACACTCCTTCTCCGTCGTACTCTAATTCCTCTCGGCAGCGTTCAGTACTCGGCTAATAAAGACAATCATCTGCTCTCTGTCGTCTACTTCTTGCGTCAGCACAGCTCCAATCGCACTGTTACTAGAGTCGCTCTGCGCTGTGAATGGCTTGCTGAAGTTCGGCCTCGCTAGAACTGGCGCCTCCGTCACTGCTCTCTTCAATCTCTCGAACGCCTCTTCCTGCTCCTCTCCTCAATCCCACGATGTACTTTTGGTTAGCAGCTTCACTAAAGGAATTTTGTGCTCCGAATCTTTGCTAATAAACCGTAAATACCAGCCAATCATTCCCAGAAATTGGCGCAGCTGCTTGATGTTCGTCGGCGCAGGGTAATTTAATACCAGCGTTACCTTTTCAGGATACAGTCTCAGCCCTTCTTTATCGAGCAGAAATCCTAAATAAGCCACTCTCGAGCAGCAAAATTCCACTTATCGCGATTGATGTACAATCCAGCGATCACCAACTTCCCCAACACCGTCTTCAGACATTTCAGGTGCTCCGTCAGCGTCTCCATCACGATGATAATATCATCCAGATAGCAAAATATAAACGGTTCGAACTTCGGCCCAAACAGCGCGTTAATCAGCCGCTGGAAGCTCATCGGCGCGTTTGTGAGTCTGAAAGGCATCCTGACAATTTGCCATAATCCTGAGCCTGGGATTGCAAAGGCTGCAAATTTCCTGCTCGATCTCTCCATGGGCACTTGGAAATAAGCCTGTTTCAAGTCCATCTTCGTCTGATACTTCGCCTTCCTCAGTTTGTCCAGAATGCCGTTCATATTTGGGATCGGGTAAGCGTCTTTCTTGGTGACCTTTTTTAAATTCCGGTAGTCTATGCAGAATTTGTACGAACCATCCGGCTTCTTTACCAGCACCGGTGCACTACTTTAGTCGCTGGCTATCTTTCGATGATTCCTTCCCTCATCAATCTCTCGACTTCCGTTGGTATCTCGAACATCTTCGGCGACATCCTCCTCAAACGGTGCTTGATCGGCTCCGCTCCTTCAACGTCTATATATGATGCTCCGTCAAGTTTGTTAAGCCTGAAATGCTGGTCTGCTTCGACAATGTCTCTGTCACTACCTTCTTTACCTCCGTCCTTTCTTCTTGGCTTAATTCTGTTATTCCAGCGCATTCGGCGTAAATGGTTCCCTCCGTCTGGTTGCCTTTGACGAACCCTCTCCAGTCGCCTTCTCGCGCACTCCATAATCCCCGTCCTAATCTCGTGTCAATGTCGAATAATAAACAAAAATCTATGCCGACCAGCAAATCCTGTTCCAGTTTTGGTAAAACAGTGAGCGCTAGCGTCTCCATCACTCCTTCTAATTCCACTTTGATATTTAGTTTTCCCAACGATGAGGAGATTCCTTCAGCCGTTCTGCCGACTGTTCCACGCGCTTCCCAGCGTTCTTTAAATTTATTGGCAACCTTCCCTCTGATTAACGAAAGCCTAGCTTCTGAATCAAACAGAGTCTTGTAGGGCTCGCCGCCGAGGATCACCGTAAGAAGGTTGCTATTGTCGGAGCCAGCACCTGCAACTCCGTCCGGTTTGATTTCTATAATTTCTTCTTCTTTCTTTGCTCCTTCTCTTCATCCTCTTTCGTCCCAGTCCTGCAAGAGAGTCTGTACTGCATTTTCTATTTTCTCCGTTTCCCCTGGTTTCTCTGGATCAGCTACGTCTTCAATCTCCTCCGTCCTGATTTCCTTTTCCGGTTCTTTCTTTTCTGTAACAGTTTCAATTTTACTGATTCACAACGTCTTCTCCGCCGTTTCTTCTTCCGTCCTTTTTCCTGGCAACGCATAGTCTATTCTCCATGTAGCTTCTCCCAAGTCACAGAACCACCAAGGTTTCCTTTTAGTGTGTAATTTCTCGCTTGAGACTCTCCCGACTTCTCCGGTTGCTCCCTTCCCTTGTTCGGTTTCTCTTTACCTCTACTCTCTTCGGGTTTGCAGTTCTGTTCCTTCGTCGGCTGTCGGCTTCGGTGCTCAAATGACTTGGGCTGGGGATCAGTGAGACCTACTTCCGCTTCCCAGCTCGCCCGTTTTCCCACTGTGTTCTCAGCGGTGCACACCTAGAACAATTAGAGAAAGCTACATTTGGCTCTCTACAGACTTGGCATGAATCCTGACTTCTGCGCTGCTGATTCGTGCACTGTCGCGACGTATGTCCTCTCTGCTGGCAGCTGTAGCACGTCACCTCCGTGTAACTCCGAGCCACATGCCCCTTTCGTTTGCACAGCATGCAAATAACCTCCGGATACTCGGAAGCTCTGTGCCCTACCTTTTGGCAGGTGTAGCAAGCTCCGTTGAACCCTGGATCGTTCGACGTTGGAGTTGGGCCCGGGAGATTGAAATTCGGTCTGCGCCAGGACGGTGATGCCTTAGCACCGCCGGCTGTCTGGTCTCTCCAATTGCTTCTCTCCACAAGTCTTGGTTCCGCTGCACTCGGTCCTCTCGCAGCCTTCTGCACCACAGCCTGTGCATAATCCTCTTTCACCTCCCCTTTCAAGGTTTCTTTCTTCTCCTTGCTCTCTTCCTTCGGTGTTCGGGCGGCTTTCTTCTCCTTCTGCTGTTTGCTGGGTTGTGTCTTGGTAGCAGCCACAGCCTCTTTTTCTTTGACCGTTGAGCTTTTCCTTTTGCTGCTCCCAAGAATGCCGCTTCCGGCACTCTCATCTTCTCTGACAACGGTGGCGGTGCATACCTGCTATCAAGATCCTTTTGACGCTCCCAGCGCTTTTCGTATTTCTCTATATCGTCCAATTCGTCAACCAGTTTGTTGCTCATTGCGTTGCGGTACTCGGGAAGCAATCGTCTGTAAGCTAAATCCACCTGTTCTCTCTCCGTCGGCAGGTTGTTGAAGCGCGAGACTATATATCGGAAACTGGAGAGGTAACTAGCGATTTGCTTGCCCTTACCCTGCGTGTGCTTCCGCAGATCGTCCATTAGGTCTTCTCTATCGTAGTCGCCAATAAATTGATGGCGGAAGCTCGGCGCAACTCCTTCCAAGAGTGCAAGGAGTCTCTTACAGACCGGTACCATCTCCCGGCTCTCCTTGTCAGCACACACGGTAGCGCGCTCAGAAGCTCCGCGTCACTCGCCGTCATTCCCTCTCTACAATCCTCCAGCTGCTCTAGAAACTCTTCCGCGTCTTCTCTCTTGTCTTCGCCAGAGAAACGGATGCTCCAACACTTCAAAAACTTCACCGTCTGTAGCTTGTTCCCTCGGCTTATCAGCGGCTCTCTGAATTCCCGATGCCTTGTCGAGGAATTAGCTGATTCGTCTCTCTGTCTATTCGTCCTTGGTAACCTCTCATGAGGTCTCCGGCTCGGTTCAGTGTAGCTAGTTCAGCTATCTGAATCAACAGTTTCGATTCGCTTTCTCGGCTGTATTTTTCCCGTTTTCTTTTGGTGCACTTCTCTGTACTTCGGTCTCCACTCGTCCTCGCTCCGACTTTCTTCGCTGAAAACCACGTTCCACGGAACCCTAGTCTTCTCTCTCTCGACTACCGCTTCTCTTCGAGGTTCCTTTCTCACTTCCTTGATTCGCTTTCCGAATCCGGAAACTCTCTCTCTCTCTCTCTCTCTCTCTCTCTCTCTCTCTCTCTGCGTAACCTTCGCAATCCGCGTCACCGCCGGCTTCCTCTCCGTCACCCACGCTTGACTGGAATCTAATTTCTCTTCTAATTCCTCCTGATACAACGGCTCCTTTTTTCTTAGACGCTTCTCGCTATTTCTTCTCAATTTGTCAATTGATTCAGCGTATGACCTATCTGTATCTCCCAGCGTCGACTCAGATTCCACTCCTGAAGATTGGCTGTGAATACTCGACAGCTGTTGGATTTCATCCCAGTCCTGAGCAGGCGTATACCAATGCCGACGGGGTAATTTCGGTGTATCCACCGGCTCTTTAGGCATCTTTTTATTGCTCTGCTTTCTGCTCCGTCGCCACCTCCAACGCTTAAAATTCCTCCGACCTCCGACCTTCCAACTCTCTCCGTCACTCCGTCTTGTCCCATGAAATTCACCGACGGCGGAAGCAGCGGCGCGTTAGACGATGCTATGGGTGGTATCCCCACACCGCACAAAAATCTCGCTGAATAAATTCCCCATTCACCGGAATCCGATCTTAACGGCCCTTCTATTCCAAATAACTCCGGCTGTCTGATTCTAAAACGCGGTTCTCCTCCGACTACGTTCGGGTACTGATAACCGCCGACAACGCTAGGCTGCTGGTAACTATTTAAAATCACATTTACGAGCAACGACATCCTCGCCTGAGTTGTTATCACGGTCGTCGTAGTGGGCGTAGTGCCCGTAGTTTGGCTATGCGAGCCGTCGAGCCAGCGCGTGCCCGTTTTCGAATTCTCTCTCTCTTTCTCTCTCATTCGCTTCACCGCTCTGAACTCCTAACCCTGAAACCTCTCACGCGTTCTCTCTCTTTCTCTCTCTTTCTCTCTCTCTCTCTCTCTCTCGCCGTCTGGGTCGTTGGCTCTCCGCACATGCAACAAAATAAGCAATTTGCCTTTTAATAATAGTGAAATTATTTATCGCGGAGAGCCAGGCAGTCTCTCCCTCTCTTACTCTCCTAAAAGCAATAATTGCTTTGACGGTGACGTACACCGTCACGACGCTTAAAAGTTTTCTGTTGCTTTGTAAGTCCAAAAATTAATTCCATTGCAAATTGTTTTTTATTTCATACTAAGGACTTTTTAAATTTAAAAACTAATTCAATTCATTAATTAATAGCTGTTAAGCTCTCACATAAGTTGTCTTACTTAAGTTGTCTGTTATTTATCTTAAAAAATAATTTTCGGGGCCGAGAATGACAAGCAAGGGCTCGCAAGCAGAGTTTATTTTTATCGTAAGAATTTTATTAGCATAATAAACTTTTGCTATAGCTTGAAGGGTCTGCTGTCGACCAACTTTAAATAACAAAAAATATTCAAGAGGCTGCAACAGATTTTATTTTTGAAGCTTATCTTATTCAGTTATGAAACAAGATACGAATGTTCTACTTTTTACGATTGATACTTAACCCCTGAATTTGAAACTGCTAATTAATCTATCTAACTTTCCTCTAACCGTTATTTTATAATTTATTTTAACTCTTGCGTTTAAAAGTTTTCTTTTGCTTTTTAAGTGTTAAAACAGATTCAATTCAATGCAAGGCCCTGCTTGTCACTATTAGCCCCGAAAATTACTTTTTACAACCAGTAACCGAGAAGTTACGTAAGGGTTTTCAAGTTCTGTTTTAAGGAATAGAATTAATTTTTGGACTTACAAGGCAACAGAAAACTTTTAAGCGTAAAAATTAAAATAAATTATACAATAACTGTTAGAGGAACGTTAGTTAGATTGATTAGCAGTTTCAAATTCAGGGGCGACGTATCAATCGTAAAAAGTAGAATATTCGTATTATCTTGTTTCATAACTGAATAAGATATGCTTGAAAAATCAAATCTGATGCAGCCTCCTTGATTAAACTGTATAAATAAAACTTTATTTTTGTAAATAAAAATAAACTTTGCTTGCCCTGTAAGAGTTTTCGAGTTCTTGTTTATGGGACTGAATTTATTTTTCATTTAAAAAGCAACAGTTATCCATAAAAGTTCAGAGTAATAAACAAAATGTTATTATTATTATTCGATATGAATCTTATTATTATTATTATTAAGAAAGACTCAACTACAGTACTTTATAAACCATTTTCTTTATTTTCTTTTTGAAATAGACAATGTATGTTCTTTTGACTTCATTTGCCTTTACATTTTAAATAGCTTTGTTTATTGGCTATTTATTATTAAAATTAAGTTTGACTGGATGCGCGACATAGTAAAACGTACGTACGTGTACGACATAAGAAGCCTTTTAAATTCATCCACGAAAAGTTTTCTTACGAATATCCGATTAATGGAGATTTTATCTTAGTTTTTTTGGGTAGCTCGCTGTGTAGCTTAGAGGCGGGATCGTTTACGCCAGTGTCAGTCCGTTATCCCTCCCAAATTGTGGCCAGCGAGCGAGGTATCCGATAGTATACTTTTCCGCATACCTTTTCGAAACACCCTGCATTCCATAGTAGGAATATTCCTCAATATGGCTAATATGGCAAAGCAATATTGGGCAAATCTTGCTCCAACATTTAATGTTGTATGAGTATGGTATGAAACATTTTTGCTTAAAATTTGGAGATATAACTGACGGTATACTTTTTGATATGCATCTGTAGAGAATCTTGTATAGTAAAATATATGTAGCCTTGAAATAACTTACCTGTTTATTTGTCGGGCTATGGCATTCTTCTTTGCTTCGTTCGAATTTCTCGAATTTAAAACTATTACTTCGATAAAGTTCATTCTCACTCTTTTGCCTTCCGCAGAAGCGTCTAGTGAGCCCTCTCGGTCTACAAGGTGCACATTCACTTGTTAACTCCCAGTGTAGGTGTAGCATTGCTAACTCAGCTGTACACCGAGCCATGGCACATCCAGCCCTTCTCACGCAGCACTTTACTTGATTAATGCGACCCTCCAAAGCTCGATGTTGGCTAGTTTGTTCAAAACAATCACAACCACGTCGAGGGCGATTACTTTTAATCGTGTGCAAACAAGGCTTTATATTCTCTTGGCTATTGTAAATTTCATTAGAACTATGAAGATGATCTAAACGACCACTATTACTTGAATGGTTATTAAAAGTCAGTGCGCTTTCATTAGCAAAAAGAGAAGACGATCCTTGAGGACACCGCCTCATATTCATTGTCGTGTGATCACATAGGCTTTCCATACAATCGCATCTTAAATGAAAAATTTGTATATAATCTAAGTCCCCTTAATTAAGATAAGTATAAATATGAGAAAGATTAACTCTATTTCTTACATATCAGAAATTGAATAACAAATAAATAGAAAAATCTATTAAAGGATCATTTTACTTCTAAATTAGCTTACAACATACCAAATCAAAGATAAAATTTTCCAAATTTCTACAAGCAGAAAATTTGGCATGGGTTGGTTTGTGCACATAAGAATTGTACACATTTTTATTGTACACAAAAAATGAGACCTAATAGTTTGTTCACATAACATTTTTTATTATGCACATCAAGTTTAAGTAAAATAAATAAATTCTTATGCACATATTTTTTGTGCACATACATCAATTAACAAATGTTGTTTTCTGAAAACTTTGGTTTTTAGGAGTTTGGCGTCAAATCCTGTTTGAACCAATTGATGGATTGGGCTAAAACAGGGTTTAAAATCTTGGTTTTTTATGTCATTTAGGTTCAACGCTATTTGCTAGTGTGTTTTTGTTTATTTAGTATTTTAAAATTAAGAAAAATTAAAAAAATCCCAAAATTTAAATAAAAAATTGCCAATTTTGGCCAGTTTTTCTTAATTTAAAAATACTAAATCAAAAAACTTGCGCTAGCAAATAGCGTTGGCCCTAAATGACATGAAAAACAAAGATTTTAAGCCCTGTTTCATGAAAATCCATCAATTGGTTCAAACAGGATTTGACGCCAAAGGAAAAAACTTGAGATTGCAATATCTCTTAATCAAATGGGCCTACAGACCTCTGTCTGGGCTCATTTGATTAAGAATAAGCTATATTTTTATTATATTAATAGTACAATCTATTACTGATTAAAATTTCTTTTTTACAGGTGATTAAAGTGATTAAAAGAATGGGTATTAAACCCCCTTAAAGAATTAATTAATTATAATAATTAAATATTCTCGATCAGCACGGAACTCTATTAATCCTACAAAAAGAGGTATTTTGGTTACCATAAAGCGCGAGGTTAGCAATAACCTGAGCGTGGAGCCACATGAGCCCCGCACGAGGAACTACTTGAATACTTCGGCTGGCGGAAAAGTAGCAGGCCGAGCGCGGGGCGCCAGTAGCCTCGCGCAGTGAGCTATTTTTTAACCGCAACTTGGGAAGTCGTAGCAGATCGCGCGCGGTGCCACAGCGACCCCGCGAAAAGAGCATATTTAGTTTTCTGAATCGCGGGAAGTAAGTGACTCGCGCGCAAGGTTCTTATAATGCCTAATAAGGGATTAATGATGTACCGCATTCACGGTCATAAACTGATAATAATAACGGGATACTTTTAACTCTTAATATTGCGGGAATAATTTCTTTTTTGAGGTGCGTGTAATCTTACTAAATATTTCCTTGTTTTAAGGAAATAATTCATTAAATCAGATCGACATGTAGTAAAGAGCAGAAACAGTTTTTCCAATATGAAAGAAAGGATTTTTTTAATTTTCCTCTCTCGTCCATCGATGCTTGATTTGACTAAATTTGACTCATTATTTACTTAAAAAGGCAATACAATAATTAAAAAATCATTGTTTAATTGGACTGCGTATATTATTGTCTGAAGTAACGCGATTGTCTAGAAAACTATTTCCTTACCCCAACTAAATATCGATGAAAACATTGCATTTACTAAACAATTACTTAGTTTAAATAAATGTTCATTAGACTTCACTAAATAATTAGTTGAAATGTTAACGGCCATGTAACAAAATATATTGTTAATCTGACTAAATATTTCCTTGTTTCAAACAAATAATTCAGTAAATCAAATAGATATGTAGGAAAGGCAAGAAACAGATTTTGCAATATGAAAGAAATGATTTCTTTAATCGTCAGGACAGTCAGGATTCGACAATGAGAATGCACCTTAATGTTATGGCACATGTATTGTAATGTAACACGTTCTGTATGCGCGTCGGCTGCTAATATTTATTTCATTTGTTGGCTGACACTTTATCTATTTATTTGTTCAAAATCAAGTTTATAAATAGAAATCATCATTCATCAGAACAGAATAATCTACCGAAACTTACAACAAAATAGTTATATTATGCTCTAAAGAAGAGAAAAATAGATAATCTTGAAACTCATTTTAATAATCCAGAAGAACCTGTTGATTTAAGTAAGAATAGGCAAATATTGTTTGTTAATTCTTCAGCAAGGAAGGACTTGCTTAAAAACAGTGAGTGACTGAGTGAGTCGCTTGAAAATTTATCAAGTGACACTTATATATCATGAATAAAATTTTATGTATCAGTGTATCTTTTAATAATAGTACATGACATCAACAAGTACATAAATTTTACTCATAATATTGTATTCAATGAGCGAAAAGAAATCTAGAAGAATATGAAAAATGGGATACATTTTTTTAATCTTCAAGTGCCATGGAAGTAGTCGAAGCAGAAATTAGTTGGAAATGAAACTTTTAGTCTTGATAAGTACACAAAATTAAAAAAAAATATCAGCAGTCATAAGAACTTCATTAAAAAAACAGGAAGAAGTGTTGTATGATGCTGAGAAATTTTGAATCGCTAAAGTAAGAAAATCTTAAA
>JAWWEM010050392.1:0-11613 GCA_035582935.1 Ormyrus thymus
AAAATAATGCTAAAGCAAATGTGTATTGACAAACATTGAAGAACATAAAAGAGATTTTAATTACACGTAGATCAGTTTCGGCAAAGCAGCAATTATTTACCAATTACGGTTTACTAATTAGAGATTGCAAATTAATTTTTGTTTAATAATTGTTTTTAATTTATGTTTTGCGAAAGCAATTAAAAAATATTATGGTTTCTGCAAGGGAAATGAAAAGCACTAAAAAATGAGTACGAAATTTTCGTCTGTTTTTACGTTTACAATCTATTTAAAGCCCACGTGTATTTAAATTCTTTAAAAAACATTGGCTGATAAAGTAGAGATCTACTCGACATAACCGAATAAACAATTTCTCTTGCCGATTATTCATCTGCTGTTCAGCTATTGTAGCAGAAAATATTTTTCAACCTTAAGGATAATTCAATGCTCGAAAAGTTCAGTAATTGTTGAAAAATAATGATTCAAAATGTTAACGGTAATGTGCCAATTGTTGTGAGAGAAGCAAGTAATTGTAAATGAATCAAAAACAATAAAATAGTCGGGCATCGAATCCGTGAAAGAATTACGCTTTAAATATAGTTTAATTGCCCGAAGTGCAACCGATCGTAAAAAAGGCTCATTAAAATCAGTTAGCGTAAACAGAGGCGAAATAGTCGGCCGCATAGATCGAAATCTTATCTAAAGTGCTTTGTTTGAAAAAGCACGAAAGGCTCGCAGGAGAGGCGATCCGAGTCCGTTCCGACACGGGTTGTTGAAATTCCATCCTAAATATCAATGAACCGGTGTATTTAAAATACGCGATAGATTGCGGTCTGGCCGAACTCTCAACATTTATTCAAAGCATCGGAGAAAATAGTCAATAGCGGGCCCCGACAAAAGGATTGCCGGAACGATCGGCTTTTTCCCTTCCCGAAATTATATACCCCGGGAGAGGAGTCGGGAGGAGAGAGAGACGGAGCGACTTTGGAGAGAAGAGCAAACGCAGCCTCGACGTTCGGTGCGGAGCGGACTCCCCAAGAAGCTTTGGCGGCGGGCGCCCTTGCCTGGCACTCACTCGACCTTTCCCATGGCGAAGTTAACTCGGCGCTCGTTGCGTTTTTCCAGCGAAAACTGCAGGTAGGAAAGCCATTGTCCGCTTTTCCTTTGGGGAGCTACCGTAAATCGGCTCTCTCTCTCGCGTCTCCGCCTTTTTCGGAGAGAGATCTCCCCTCCCCGGTTCCTCGTAAAAAAGACGGCCTGCCGCCACCGCGGCCGAGGCTTATTTCATAAGCGTGCTCCGTGTGTGCTCTCTCTCTCCCGACGTCTCGGCGCGACTTTCTCTCGCGGGGCGGGCGGAGCACTCGCTCGGGCATTTATTATTAGCTCGCTCGGGTGCGCGCGTCGGCGCCCTTTAATCTTTCTCTCGGCCGGCTCTCCTCTGCTCTCTGGCCCCGTGCGTGCCTGCCCGCCGCGGCCGCTGCTGCACGTGTGCAGCTCTCCGCACGGCGCTCGGCGGTGACAGCGACGCGAGGCCGAGCGGGGCGCTATCGATCGAAACACGTACCTTCTCGAGCTGGTCGAGGGCGAGCGCGGCGTCGGTCCAGCTGGGCCTGACGTACAGGTCGCTCTCGTGTCTGCGCCTCTGGCCATCGCTCTCCTGTTGCTGCTGCTGCTGCTTCGCTTGCTTCTCGCTCGCCGAGACGGAAGATGGGCGTCCCGCTAGGATCCCTGTAGGGCCGGACGCAGCGACCATGATCCCTCGTGCATTTGCCCGGCGGACTCGCACTCGCTCTCTCTCTTTCTCCTATCCTGGCACTCTGTGCGCCGCACTCACTGCACGTGACACCCGAAACTCGCGCACTCTCGCTCGGATCTCCCTGATGCGCCGGCAGCTTGCTCGCGTGCCGACCTCCTCGCAGCTCGACTCTGCACTGACGAGGCGCGAGCGCTGCGCCGCGAGTCTACTCGCCGCTGCCTGCTGCTGCTGCTGCCGCTGGAGCGGCCCGGGGTGGGGGGGCCGAGGCGAGAGAGCCCGTATTGCGCGCGGCCAGGGACGGACCCGCAAGAGGGGCCCCCGCGAGACCCGGGGCCCGTTGCTATGGATACGAGCCCGCCCAGGGACCACACGCAGCCTCCCCCTCCCCCGAAAACGAGGCAAGGCCCCAGAGCGAGACCGAGAGAAAACAAAGGCGAGATGCGCCGGATAGCCAACGGCTTTTCGGCTAATTAGCGGGAAATCACCCCCACCCGCGGGCGGCGATTTCGCGACTGGCCGCGTCGGGCGAGGCTTTTGGAAAAGGCGCTTTCGAAAACGAACATCCGATACACAGAGGGTTACTGTTCGGGGCGAAAAAATCCACGGGCTCTCGGGTCGTTTCGGTGGCCGCGATGAATCAGCGCTTTTGCATTTAAACAGATTGTTTTTAAATACATGAATTTTTATTTTTTCAGCAAACAGAGTGCCGCCCCGAGTATTTTCGTTCTCTCCTTCGCGAGGTGCTTCAATGAGCCTCTGGAATTCGGAACGTCAAATCGATATTCCTTTATAAGCGTACGAGCGCTGCTCTTTTAAACTATCTTTTCGCTTCGAATTTTTGAATTTCCGCTGAGCCTCGCTCGATCGTAAATTGCCTCCCGTGTAATCCAGGTGACGTTCTCAATGGGGCCTCGACTCGGTCCGCGTATTTTCGATGCTCGCATTTATTTTCGCTCGGCTCGAGAGCGCGAGCTCGCGCGGAGTCTCCGCCGTGTCGTTCGTGGAAAACACGATAGCCGAGTAAAATATGAAAAAGAAAGTCTCTCTCGCTCCGGCGAAGTATGTAGAAAGGATAGAGTCCGAGAATCCCGGCTCTCGGCTGCAGCGGGGAACTCTTTCTCCGCGAGCCCACGCTGGCTTGTTTTCATTGGAGGCCCGAGAATTCCAGGGCTTTTCCGGCCGGATTGGGCCCCTCTCTCTTGATAAGGCGCTCTCTGCGTAGGCTCGCGGAGGGGAGCGGCGGCGGCGGCGACGACGGCGGCGAGACCACCCAGGCCGGCGACGATTTCACGCGTGAAAATAGAAAGAAGCCCGCCGCGGGAGAAAATGGCCATTTTCTACTTCTCGTCCTCGCTCGTCGGCTCGTTCCCTCTCTCGCTGGGTGGTCCCTCCTGCGTACAAGCGGGAGCAGCGCGGCGGCCCGCTGATCCTGTATGCAATTTCAGGCCTGGCGTATCTGATTTCTAGGCGTCTAGCGGCGATTTTCGGGCCCACCCACGTCGCCGAGAGGCCCACCCAGGCACTTGCACTCTTTTCAAATTAAGCCGCCGCTCTCTCTCTCTCTCTCTCTCTCTCTCTTCCTCTCTCGGAGCGCAGCTCGCTCGCTCGCTCGCTCGCGCGCGCGTTGTCCTGCAATTATTGATTGCTCGCCGGCGTGTCGTCCGCTGCCGCCGCCGCCGCCGTCGAGGCTCTGGGTGGTCGCGAATCTCTAGCGCGGCCTGGGTGGTCCCCTTCCGACGTATATATACACACACGCGCTCTCTCTCTCGCTCCGTGTGCCTCGGCGCCTCTTCTTCCTCCCCCCACGGCGCTTTGCATTTTGACGACGACTTTGCCTCTATCGGTGTGTACCGTAGTCTACTTGTACGCGCTGAAAGCTTTACGAGGAAGAGGAGCGCCCTTCCATACTCCGCGAATCGGATTTCGACTCATTAGTCAACGTTTTCTATAATAAACGCGAGAGAGCTGGCTGCCGATTCCTCCTGCTAGGCAGTAGTCGATCGGCGAGACCACCCAGCCGGAGTTCCGAGAGAGCCAGATATCTGCACTGGCCCATAAAGAGCCCGGCGAGCCGGACCACCCAAGTCGCAGCCGGCGACTCGCTCTCGGCTCCCCCCTCCCCCCGGCCCTCCCCTCCGCCCCTGCCCCGAGTCTCACTCTCGCCCGTTTACCGCTCTTATTCATTTAGCGAGAGAGCGCGTAAAGGCCGAATATCGCGGCGCGCGCGCGGCGGAAACGCACCGTCAGGGTGGAGGAACAGAGTCAAGGTCCTTTTGATCCTTCGCTTTATTCAGAATCGTACATTAAAGCGCACAGAGGTGCGCGTCTACGCTACGACTAAGTGCGCCGGGTTGCCGAGGCTCCGGGCGCCGCTCGGCGCCTCACTCCTCCTTCGACTTGGACTCCTCCTCCGCCGGCTCCTCGGGGGAATGGAGGTAGCGCTCGCGGTAGTCGCCGGTCGGGTCGTACCTCTCCTCGAGGAGGTCCCAGTCCTCGGGCCGGTGGTCGATCAGGTGGTGCGCCAGCTTGTCGGCGATGCGCTTCTGGGTCTCGCTGCAGAGCGAGCAGTCGTTGGAGAGGGCGTCCGGCAGGTTCGCTGGAATGCGCAAGAGATCGTTGCGTCAGGAGGGGTCACGCGAGCCGATCGACTTGGTGTATAATGAGCTCGGGGGACGGTCATTACGGAGTTTGTCAAATCTTCGGACGTTCGTTGTTATTAGGCTCGCTCGCTTTCTCGAAACTTCTTTGATTTCGAAATAAATCTCGTTAAGAGTAAGCGAGGCTTTATAATTTTATTGTTGAAAAAAGGGAGGTTTTTAAGGCTCAATAAAAGATGTAAATATAAATTTTAAGAGTTCCTTGGCCAGTCTCAAAGCTCGGACGAACTCCCCTTTTTTCTCTAATCTTCATTTAAAAGATCTTTATTAAACGATTTGGCGTACATCACAAAAAGCTTAATTAAATCAACCGTAGAGGAGAATTTATACGGCTGTAAACGTGATCGTTACGTCTATCTTGATTAAAATTCTCAGTATCATATATTTCGAATTAAAATTTTTATTTCACGATCTTCTCTCCCTTAACGGTAGCAGCTGAGATATTGCTCGAATAAAATTCGAAAACGACGTCGCGGCAGAAGCCCTCTCGTCCCGAGGGAAAGGTTGTGCAATTTAAAAAGAAATTCCGAGGGCAACCGCCGTATACTCACTCTTGAGCTCGGCCGCGTCCGGCGTGCAGGGACTCTTGTCCAGCAGGCAGCCGATGTAGTTCTTGAGCAGCCGCTCGCTCTGGATGACGGAGTCGATGTCGATGCCGTCGTACTTGGTGGTGTACTTGCGCTCCTCGGCGAGGGCGACGGCGAGGATGCAGCTCGCGGCGAGCAGGGCGCCGGCGCTGGCCATGTTGCGTCCTGGTCTCGATCGGGCGGGCGCTCCTCGGCGGGGCGCCTTTATACCGCGGAGGAGCCGCTCGTTAGCGCGTCCTCGGCGCGTGGCGTAAGAGGCTCGCGTGCCTCGCCGGCTAACGAGGCGAGCGAGCTCAGACGTCGTCGTCGCGCTCGTCGGGCGAGCGCTCCGAGGCGGACGAGGGGGAGTCGGCCTCGCTGCAGACGAGGCAGCGCTCGCCGACGTCCCGCCAGCACTCGGCGCAGTACGCCCCGATGCAGTCCCGGCTCGGGCAGAGCTCGTGCAGGGGACCGAGGCGAGGCTCGACCTCCGAGCAGACCACGCAGCTGAAGCGCCCGCAGCCGAAGTAGATCAGCCAGCCGCAGAGCTCCGGGTGCCTGATGCGGGTTTTTTTATTTGCCACAAGTTTTAGTGTTGCCTTTGCTTTTGCTTTTGTAAGGAGTTTTATTTTTATTTTGCTTGGATGGGTGGCATTGCGAGCTAATGATTTTTCAGAGTAATCATTAGCTGAAAATACCGCTGTTAAGTAAACGCCGGGAATTCCAAAAAGGACTTGGTTAATAAACTAGGATCTCGCGGGGAGCTTGTGGAAGGAGAAAAAGTACGATGATTTATCAACTCGTTTGAGAGACGTAGCTATGATGAGGAGTAACGAAACTCAATTCGTCGGAACTTCGAGATTTGTTTTCTGCTATATAATTACGAACTAAGTCGAACCAGTTCTCTAGCAACTCCACAATTACAACGTTAGACGCTATTACAGTACCGTTTTAAAAGTAATCGACAAAAATTCCCTGTAATATAAACTTTTACAAAACGAGGCAGCATTTTTTTCCCAGTTTTAATTCCAGGCTTGTTAGCCGCGAGCATCTCGCTCCCCTCAACAATCCAATCACTGATTAATCTCCTCCCCAATAGTTTTATTGCCAATTTCCGCGAGCCGTGCGCTTGTCTCTGCAGAGAGAAGCCAGATCTGTCGGATAAAGCAGAAGCGCTCACTTGAGCCTGACGCTGAGCCAGGGCCTGGGCTCCTGGACGAGCTGGTGCGCCCGGGCGCGCTCGGCCACCTTGGCGCGCGCGAACCCGAGGAAGCCTACGCGCCGGCGCAGCGTCTCGTTGTACAGGTAGAGGACGCGCCGCTTCTCCCGCTTCCTGTAGAAGAAGCCGCCGATCGCTCGGCGCGAGCGCTGCGTGTAAGCCTGCAGCAGCAGCATCAGCCAGACCGTCAGGTACGTCCCGTAGATGCGGACGAGCTCCCACCCGGAGAGGCGGGCCGGCTTCGGCAGGCACGCCTCGTTCGTCAGCAGGGTGTCGATGCGCCGCCGCGAGTTGAAGCCGCGGATCAGGGTGCGGATGAGGGAGGCGACCATGCCGCTGCCTTTGATCTCCACCGACAGGTCGTGGTGACCTTTCTGCGCTTCCGGAAAGGGCGGGATGAGCGATGCAAGGGATGGATCGCGGATATTAGTTGGGGGGGGGGGACGCGCTTTGGGCTCTTGGGGACGGGAGCAGATGCCTCGGAAAGGTGAGGAGGATAAGTTGCAGCGCGATAACGAGATCTCGGGCATTTTTTATTCCGCTTGGCGGTACGTTCCGGTGGAAATTTTACATTTTTTACGGTTGAGTTTCAATGTATCAAAGCAGCAAATTTACGGGAGCTTGTTTTCTGGTGTGAAGTGTTTAATTTTGAGAATAATTAAAATTTTGATAAGAGCAATGTTTTTTAAAAAAAATGTTAGGTACCTTTATTTTTGCAGAAGTATTTATATAATTACTGATAAATAAACTGAAGCAACCAAAGTTTATTTCGTACAACTAACAACATACTTGAAAATGAATGCCTGCACGTCCGAAGTTTTTGTTTTTGATTACCAATTCATATCAGCTTGACAATTTTCGCTTCATGTGCTTCTCTTAGCTAAAGAATGCTTATGCAATGTGTTTCCAAGTAAAAATATGCATACGTTTCTCTGAGCGAAATGATTCACTTTAATACTTTAAAAAATCGAATTCGTTTTATTTCTCGAAGGCACCGCAAAATATTGAAATTTCTTATATAAATAAAATATACGCTCATTGCGGTTAGCAACTCTGAAAATGCAAAGATACCCGTTTAAAGTTTACAGAGTATTAACACACCGGTCGTAAGTATACAAAATGGTTTTTACTTTATTTTTGTAATTTAAATGCTGCGCATAATTTTGAAACTTTGGCGTTTAGAAATATTTCTTGAAAACCGATAATTTTCGCTGTTTTTTTTTTAATTTTAAAAATGAAATAATTATCGAAAGGGTAAAATTTCTAATAAATTTTTTAAGCTGCAGTTTTAAAAGACATCATAAAAAGTAAATATCTGTTTAGCAAATAAGAAGAAAGACGTGCATCCGCCTTGGATCCGGCTTTCGAAATTGAAGAGAAAAATTGCGAAAGGTAATAAAATGTTTATACACCGGCGAATATGGCTGGTAAAATCACTTACTGTATTTAAGAGGTAACGGGTGAGAGTAATAGTATTTTTTATAGTAGACACTAATTTTTCGCATTTCGCAAGCTAAAAACCCTAATAAAATATAACCTTTTTCTCTTAAGCCTTTTACAACTATTATTTTCTCAATTATTTTACTACTGAAAGCGCGCAATAAAGCGAGAATCATTTTCTATTTGCTTTTTTCCAATAAATCCAAGGGTTCTGCATCCTGTTACATAAACTGCAACGAGAATTCTTTCGGTCGAAAGAAATTATGACGCTACATTCTAGAAAAGTTCAAAATAATTATGACAATATTTATGACTTTTTAAAAGGACGCTCGTAAGCGGAGGTTTATTTTTCTTTAAAAAAAAAGAGTACGCGACGATTAGCCTAATTGCACGGAGCCTAAAATAAAACTGCCTATCTTCGTCGATGACATTAATTCTAAGTAAAGAAGTACTACATCACAGTCGTCGAAGCCCCCAATTATTGTCACTTTTCTTCTCTCTTTGTCGTAATTTTCTTTGAAAAGCATATTCTCCGAAAGTCATTGCTTAAATAGCAAAATCTATATTAGAATAATTATCGAAAAGCGATTATCTACGAGATTGGCGCTGCTTACAAATGACACTATTATCTACCATTAAGCCAGGTAAAGAAACTATTGAAGCACTATAATAGCTTCCGCCGCGACTCGCGACGCGAATCACCTGATGAATGTCGACGCGCGCGTGCTTCCTGACGATGTCGAGGACCTCGAAGAAGAGCCTCTCCATGAGGACGAAGACCGAGGCGGTAAAGACCTCGAGCAGCAGCTTCGCGCTCCGGCCGACGAGGTCCCTCCTCTCGGCCTTGCTCTGCTGCAGGCTGTACGGGTCGACGATCTTGGTCCTCTCGAGCTTCTTGAGCGGCAGGAGGGTGAGGCTGCCCCTGGCCCTCCTGCGCGCGTCTATCCTGCGAAAGTACCGCGTCACGTAGACGTTGTCGTGCTCGATGTCGCGGAGGTAGCGGCCGTGGTAGCGGCAGGCGTCGAGCGCGATCTTCAGGCAGACCAGGGAGAGCAGCCGCTTGAGCAGGGTCATCACCGCCTCGAAGAAGCGGCGCCGAGCCTCCAGCTCCAGCATGACCCCTTGGGAGGCTCGGGCCGCCTGCTGGACTCCGGTCGTCAGGACTTGCGGACGGACGTTGTACTCGAGCCTGGCGTCGCTGATGCTCTCCTTCAGCTTGTCGCGCGTGTCTTTAGCGGGCGTGGGCGGTTAGAGTTTTTCAAGGGTCATGCTGCGGCGGTACTGTTTTCTAACTAGTTTTTAAACTACACCGAGGAATTGTTCAAATTGTCTGTTTAGATTTTTTTCTACGGTCGCTGCAGAATTTTTTCGCTTTTAATTCAAGGACTAACTGAACGAATCGTAATCTCCTCGAAGACGATCGCCTTTCTTTTAAAAGAGAGGAGGCAAGATACTTCATTCGACTCCAGATCCGTGATTTATACTTCTTTCGGTTAATCACAATAAAACTTCCTAAAGCGTCAGTCCCAAGTAACACGAAGCAGAGAAGATTTACTACAAATACCTGCCCCTCCCCCCGGTGCATTATCAAAAATCATTTACCCGCCGGGGCCGAAAAAAGCATGACAAATTTTCTAATCGCCTCCGCGCGGCAAGGCCGGGCTTTTTCGAGGAGACGGTCGTTCTCTCTTTTGTCCCTCTCTCTCTCTCTCTCTCCCTCCGAAATCGGTTTCGGTGTGTGTATATATACCTTTGAGCGCGGCGTATCCCTCGCCAAGGCCGACGTCGATCTTGCCTTCGGGATCGCAGATCGATCTACCGCCCAGTGCCTGCACCAGATTGCAGGCGAAGGTGAGCTTCATCGGCCAGCACAGTAGCCAGGCGACGGCCCACGTCACCGTCGTGAAACACTTGTCGTACGCCTCGGCGAACGATTGCCTATACGAGTGGGGAGAGAGCACGGTTTTTTTTCTCTCTCTCTTTCTCTTCTTTCGTTCTGGCCTGCCCGAGTAGGGGTTGCGTGCTTCTAAGAGCTGTAATTCACGGTTCTTTGCGCATGTAAACAGTGGGTAAATCCCTTATTATTATTCTTTTTTTCTTTCTTAGATTGGACGTTCTTCTGCCATTTTAAGTGCTGCGTTTATGCGCAGTTTTATTTTCGTTATTAAAAGTTGAATTAGTCTTTTCGATTTTATTTAAATTTTCATCGTCGAGTGAATTGATTGCCTTTGAGATTAATAGATAATCTCTTTTACCTGCACTTAGCGGAGCAGCTGATTGATGCTACTTACAAAATAATAAAACTCGTAAACTGTTCATAATCGCAGAAACAAAATAAGCCGCGAGGCTTGAAAAATAGCCTCGTATATATCAGTCCCAAAAACCTTCATCAAGCCAAGGTCCGAAAGAGGCAGAACGCGCTAATTAATTAACCGATCGACAATCGACCTGCACTTCTCGGCGCCCTTCTCGAGCTGCTGGTCGCATCTGGCCGATATCTTCCGTCGATACTTGGCCTCGTAGTGCTCGGCGCTGCTTTCGGACCTCTGCTCCTCCTCCTCCTCCTCCTCCTTCTCCGCGGTCTCCTCGCGCATCTCCTCCTCCTCCTGCGCCGAGGGCTCGGTGCTGTTGTCCGGGGGATCGTCGTCCTCGATCTCGTGCCTGATCGGCTCGATCAGCTCCTGCACCGACGACAGCGTCTCCTTCAGCTGCTCCGCGCTCTCGTTCATGTTTATCATCGCCTGCCCGCGGAGGGTCTGCTTTTAGAGCGGTGCGGCTTTTTTCCGGAGAATGGTAGTGTAGGGACGGGGGCGGGTCGGGGGAGATCGCAGATTTTTCGTTGCTGGTTTATTTGTAAATCTTTTCAATTTGCGCAAATATTTTCTTGATTTTCACTTAAAATAGTTCTGTTCACGAATTAATTAGGGCATTAATTTGTTTTCTGTTGGTCTATTAAAAATTGGACGAAACTCTTTCATTTCGAGCTTTAGCAGTCGAATAAACTTGGTTAATTAATACCTGATGGAAAGGCCGGAACATCAAGTCCAGCCTCGACTTGGTAAGATTGACAGTAAGCTGAGTCGTGCAGGCGAAGCTTCGCATGACTTCCTTGGCATTATAGGTCAAATTAAAGATCGGCCCGGCAATTATGTATCCCAGCACAAGAGTCTTCAGGACGGTGCGACCGGCGCGACCGAAGAATCCCGGGATCATCAGCATGCAGATGCAACGAAACTGCGCCGGAAACGATTAATTTCTCCCGGCAGCGCCGCGGCGAGAGAGTCGCGCACTTTTGTATACTCTCGCGGTTGGTAATTAAAATAATTTCTATTAATCTCCGATCATAGCGCGGCCATTAACGCAATTAACGCCAACAATGCGACAATGCTGTTGCACGCCGCTAATTACACACTCTCTCTCTCTCTCTCTCGAGTTAAGCGCGAATTAAGGTTATGACTCGACCTTACTTGCAGAGACAATACGCAGCCGGTCGACAGGCCTGCGATCAGAACGATAGCCAGCACGACGGTCGGGTACATGCCGAGCTGCAAGTCGACGATGACGAACCCGACGATGAACAGGCCCAGCAGGACGCCCAGTAGGAAGGCGAAGGCTTTGCGGGCCGACTTGTGGCTGCCGATCGGGTCGTAGCAGATGCGGAACAGGGCGGGGAAGTACTTTAGGTAGGTCTTCAGCAGCTTCGACTCGCGCCGCTGGAAGAAGCGGCTGCTGCGAGAGGCCGAGGTCAGCTCCGGGTCTGACATTTCTTCTCTGCTGGGAGTCAAAGAGGATGACTCGGCAGAATGGCTGCGTTTACTTTTGAAAAGTCAGCTGTTACTAGACGCTGTTTATTCAACATGGTAACTAGGTGGTCGATTTTTTTCTTTAATATATATTCTGCTCATGCAAATGACAAAACTTCACTGAGAGAAAAAAAGGAGTAAAAATTACTATTCTGTATCGTAACTTGAGATATGAGAAGAAAAAAAACGATTT
>JAWWEM010050393.1:0-11611 GCA_035582935.1 Ormyrus thymus
ATCCGCCCCTCCCTGCGCCTCCACTTGTTGCGAGTTGCAGAGAGAACGCCGTGCGCATGCCTGTCGGCTGCGCCTGTCGACTCCGCATAAGAGCGTCTCGCTAGGTGTGCTGGTGAAGTGCCTCTGGTGTTCGCTGGTATGCTGCTCTTCATTGGTGTCTTCTGATCGCGATGCTACTGCGTTGGTCTATGTTTGCGAGTTCAGCTCTGCTTGCTCACCTTCGTTAAACCCCTTCGTTAACCCTTTAATATCGCGGAAAAAGGTATGTCTCGGCGACGCGTATTCAGGCAAGGATTCGTTGCCTCGGCCTTATTGCGACACTCATTCTCTCTCTAATATTTACATTCTCCTAACCTTTCAAAACACACACTTTCTTTACTCTTTCGTTTTCTCCTATCGCTGACTAACGCTGGAACAAGCCTTTAATTCTAAATAACAATACTAATATCTAACTCTAACGTAGTATCTAATATATAACTAATATCATACAAAAATACCTAATAAAAATAATAAAAAGAATTGTTTTGAGAGTAGCTCTGTTTTATCGACAGAGCTTCGCTGTCTCTTTCTCTTGCGCACGCGGTTAGGTGAAGGGATTTGTGCGGAGCACAAATCTCGTCACAACAGGAAGAACGTTTTCATCAAGATGTTAAAGAAATGGAGAAGCGTTATCAAGGTAGATGGGATACTAATATGCTGGTCGACTACTGCTGGATGTTGAAAAGAGATTGTAAAACTACTGGGAAAAAACGTAAAAGGAAACCTTTGCACCGATCATTTGATGAGAAACGTGTAAGGTATAGTAAGAAAAAATAAATGGCATGAAGTTCGGTTTGTTTTACATGAATTTTGTAGATTTGATCTTGAAATGACCTTGACCCTGAGGTGATGGGGTCAAACGGACTGCGGATTCGGATTCAGGGAACCCAAAAACGTATGTATGTACTATTAAAACTTGGTTGTCATAAATTTTGTAAATTTGACCTTCACTCTGAGATGATGAGGTCAAACGGACCACGGCGTCGGATTCAGAGACCCCAAAAACATATGTATATACTGTCAAAATATGGTTGCTATTAATTCTGTAGTTTTGACCTTGAAATGACCTTAACCCAGAGGTGATGGAGTCAAGCGGACCACGGATTCGGATTCAGCGACCCCAAAAACATAAGTTGTACATGGTCTGGTCCGTAGGTTTTGACTTTTTTTGTGTGGCTATGTTATTATCAAACCCTTATATTCTTTATTTTTAAAACAAAGAAAAAATGAATATAAATTTATATAATAAATGCAGTCTATTTAAACTCGAAAAAATAAGAAAAACTACAAGAAAGAAAAGTTTCTTAGTCTGTTTATAGTCACGTTGAATATAAAAATCTAAGCGTTTAATGTTATTTAGAAATTAGTTGTTTATATGATAGAGAAAAAAGGGCTTGGTGAGTAAGCCTAAATAAACCGATGACTGTTTTTCGGAGTTCAGCTCACAAAGCCACACCCAAGAGGCCTAAGAAAGGTCCAGATAAGAACTTGGATAGACTCATCCAAGTCGATAATACACAATAATTTTAGTTTAAAATTAAATTATGTTTCTTAAAATCATTTATGATGGTATTACAAAAAGGTTAGTTTTAAGATTATTGAATTATACTTAGATTTAATGCGCGGAAATATTGTATTTAGTAAATAATTGTCATTAATTAATATTGTTAATTTTAATTGTTAAAACATGTGTTTAAGTTCCTAGTAGTTTTAGTTTTAAGCAATTTAATTGTAAAAGGCGTCATCAGATTTAATATTCCGCATTCGAGTTTGATTTAATTATTTGAACAATTTACTTGTAAAATTTATAGTTTTACAACTCTTCAAGGTCTCGCCGACTGTTATACCGTGACCGTGTCGGGAAAATACGAACTTTTCCGTAAGAAACTGCTACATGCTTGAGAATATCCGTGCCGTGACGGGAAAATCAAATGGATTTTCAAAAGCTGTATCTCAAGTGCGTACGGCTTTAGGTGGAAAATTTCGGCATTTTTGAAAGAGGAATCTATTGCTGCAAGAGGCAAAAATGTTGCTGCCAGAAGCAAACAATCTATTGCCGCGAGAGGCAAAAATTTGTGCTGCCAGAAGCACAAAATCTATTGCTGCAAGAAGCAAAAAATCTATTGTTGCGAGAAACAATTAGTTCAAGAAAATCTATTGCTGCGAGAAGCAATTGTTACAGATTTTCTTGATCTAAGCCAAATGGGCTAGATTAGATCGAGCGAGATTTTGGAGGAGTGCTTATCTGCTGCCGAAATTCATAGAAAAGCCATAAAGCACTAGGCCCGAGCATTTAAAAGCGCGCGCGCGCCGAAGCTCGCGTAGCCTTGTGACCTCTGACTGCGCCTTAGGTAACGTCAAGTTTCTCTCAATAAAATTTGAAAATCTTTAAAAATTATTTGAGTTTGAGTTTGATTGAATCCCAGTCTCAATACGATACAATCACCCAAGTTAAAAATCGACTTTTGCCTCGCGTTGCATGTAGTATTTTATTCCACTCACGCCGGGAAGGCCACTTTTTGGCTCTGAAAAGCGGGCTTGAAACAACTTCGCATTCTATTAGAGGAATATGTATGTGTTTTATACATGTTTCTTGTTCCTTAATTCCGCAATGTGCCACTGTGCGAGTATAGTGGCGCTGCTAGGCAGCATTTTACGAGACTAGCACGCATCTAGGTAGAATATACATTTTACTGCATATGCAGAATTTTCTATACTTTCGTTGCGATCGATTCTTCTGGAGTTATGGTTATTAAAAAGTAAATTTTTCAAAAATTTTTGAAAGTTTTGACAATTTTGACAATTCGTGGAAAAAATTTACTTTTGTCTCGCAAAATTTTATTTTTGCCTCGCTAATTTTACTTTTGCCCCGCTAAATTTACTTTTACCCCGCTAATTTTACTTTTGCCCCGCAAAATTAGTTTTCGGGAAAAATATGCCACTTTCGCCCCGCTTATCAGGGGCAAAAAGTGGGTTTTTCCGTCGGGTGTGGAATAAAAGAACTTTCATTATTCTGTTTTAGGTCCTCATTTGTAGCCTTCATCAGGCTTTACTTGTTTGTGTTTTTTAATGCATTATTGTATTTAAAATGATATTATAAATTGTAATTTGTAAGTGCTGTTATAGATCTGCACTTTCCAGCAGTGTGACAGGATTACTTTATTTACAGAGATTATGCTGGCTTGCACATCATGCACCTAGACTACTACAAGCTTGCTCTTATTGGAGAGGAAAGCATTATAAAGTTTTTGATTTAGTAATGATGCTGATACTACTCGAGTAATGCTGATACAAACTTTTAGTGGCAGTATTCGACAAAGAGATGCTTTAATTTCCTAGAAGAGAACTTTTCTTTCTGACAATAGAGTGCGAATTTCTTTAGTCATCTTTAACTTTATAAGACAAGTGGTAATTATAGTTTAAAAAGTTAGTGCTGTGGCGAGTGTGATGTGTTTAGGATAGCATAACAAGTTCTTTTATTAGTGTTTTCTGAAAACTGATTTCTGAAAACTGATGTTTAGAAGTTTGGCGCGAACTCCAGATTGAACCGATAGATGAATTGTCATCGAACAGGGCTTAAAATCTTTGTTTTTGACGTCATTTAGGGCTGGTGCGTTTGAAAAGTAAGAAAAATTGAAAAAATTCAGAAAATTTGTTAAACATATACCAATATGTTTAACAAAAAAGTAACATAAATTACAGTTTTTCTTAATTTGAAAATACTGAACTAAAAAAATTTAACAAAAAAAAAATGCATCAGCCCTAAGGGACATCAAAAGCAAAGATTTTAGCCCTATTAGAATACAATTCATTTATCGGTTCATTTTAGAGTTTACGTCAAAACAAAAAATTTAAAATAGCTCTGAATCAAATAGGCCTACAGAGTACATTTTGATCCTATTTGATCAAAATATACTATAGTTTTGGTAGATATTTTAAAAAGGAACCATCATGATACAGCTTTTTTCAGGTCTTTTTATAGGAGGGAAAAATCAGTATATAAAAAGCATCAAAGCATAATTACCAATACCAATAATACTAAAATTTATAAATAAACTCTAAAATTAACCAAAAATATTGTTCTAATGTATAAAATTATTTAAATTTCTTACCTACTGGATCACTGCTATCAGTTATAATGATATCATATTCATTATTTTGATGTTTTAGAAATTCAAAACCATCTCCGATATGTAATTTTACTTTTGGATGCAGTAAGCCTTTAGCCATAAACGGTAAAAAAATTTTAGATATTTCTACTACCTTCTCGTCGATTTCCACTTGTACAATTTTTTCAACACTTGGAAATTTAGCAACTTCACGAGCTACTCCACCGTCACCTCCACCTACTATTAATACCTAAAACATTAATACTGAATAATTTCTGCTGCCTTTTTCATTTATTTTTTTTTAGAAAAAAAATCTTGAAGGGAACGAGCCAGTGCCAAATGACAAAATAGTACGTTGTACAACAAGGGCAAAAAGTAAGCTATGTCTAGCGAAAGTGAGGTATTCTGCACGAGTCGAACGAGTGCTGAAAATCTCGCCCGAGTCTGAAATAGCTTTTCTTCGTGTGTTACACGCCGTGTTGTTTTCAACGAAGGTATGAAAAGCCCCTTTTAGCCCGTACGTAAAAAAAATTATGATTATATCGATAATCACAGTAAAACTATAATAAGACTATAATAAAAACTATACTAAATGTATAATAATTTCGTCACTGTAAGAGATTACTGGAATCCCATACTATAGTCTTCAGCTATACCATACTATAATACCTAACTATACGTAACCTATTGTGATGTACTAAACACTCTTATGCATAATACTATATGTACAACATGGTTGTAGTGACTTAGTATAGTTCAAGATTACAGTCTAATACTACGTACTCCAAAATATTATTATAGTATTTCCTACATGACTATAGTACCTAGGTATAGTAATATTACTACATGACTATAGTAAGTCACTACAATTATGTAATACTACATACTATAGTATTATGTATAACAGTGTTTAGTACATCAATATAAGTTACGTATAGTTAGGTATTACAGTATTAGTTATACTCTTGTAGTAAATATTATATTATATAATTATACTATATAGTTGACGATTGTAGTATGAGATTACAATACCCGTAGAGCATGAAACCTTTCTCTGACAGGTTCAGTGAAATGTTTCAGTGAAAGGTTACTGCGAGTTTGCAGAAACATTTCAGAAACATTCTGAAAAGTTACCTGAAAGGTTCCCGAGAAAGGTTGCGGCAAGCTTACTAAAAAATTACAAGAAACATTTTAGAAATCAAAGTATGGAAGGTTTCTCGAAAGCTTCCGGCAACCTTGCAGAAATCTTTCAGTAAAAATGGCGCAAAACCTTCAAGAAACATTTCATGAAAGGTTTTTGAAATATTTCAGGAAAGGATTGAGAAATCTTACACAACCAACTTATGGAACGTTTCCGTGAAAGTTGTTGCAAGGTTTTACGAAAGATATGAAAAATCTTAATTAAACAACTTACGATGTCCCTGAAAGTTCACTGCAGAATTGTAGAAACTTTTTAACTAAACTTGCACGAAACTTCTTGAAAACCTTTCATGAAAGGTTCCTGCAAAGTTTCAGAAAAAGTTATGGAAATCTAACAAAACCTGTTATCGAATAATTTCTAGAAAGCTTCCGGCAACATTGCCGAAATCTTTCAATAAAACTTGCGCAAAACTTTCAAGAAACATTTCACGAAAAGTTTTTGAAATGTTTCAGGAAAGGTATGAGAAATTTTACGCAACCAACTCATGGAAGGTTTCCGTGAAAGTTCACTGTAAACTTGTAGAAACCTTCCAGCGAAACTTGCTGGAAACTTTTCGCGAAAGGTTTGTAGAACGTTTCAGAGAAGGTTTCGAAAATCTTATAAAATCAGTTTTTTTTAATCTTATTTAACGTCGACGTTTACGCTACCTTACGGCTTGCCAAATTGCGACGGGACAACAGGCTTATACAGGTGACTAACGAACCACCTGAGCTTTGATGTTATTAGACACTTGTAAATAAATACAGTGGTGTCATAATGTCAGTGTTTGCTGGCTACCGGAATCAAACCAGAGACCTTCTGGTTAATGGACCGGTACTCTACCAACTGAGCCATCGCTGCTCTATAAAATCAGTTTTTGGATGGTTTCTCGAAAGCTTCAAATCAGAGACCTTCTGGTTAAAGGGCCGGTACTCTACCAACTAAGCCATCGCTGCTCTATAAAATCAGTTATTGGAAGGTTTCTCGAAAGCTTCCGGCAACATTGCAGAAATCTTTCAGTGAAACTGGCGCAAAAGTTTCATGTAACATTTTATGAAAAATTTTTGAATGTTTCAGGAAAGGTTTGAGAAATCTTACGCTACCAGCTTATTACAGGTTTCCGTCGAAGTTCACTATAAACTAGTAGAAACCTTTCGAGAAAAATTTCAATAACTAATTTTGTAAGATTTCCATTACTTTTTCTGAAACTTCGCAGGAACCTTTCATGAAAGGTTCTCAGCAAATTTTCTGCAAGTTTCGTTGAAAGGTTTCTACAATTTTACAGTGAACTTTCATGGAAACCTTCCAGAAGTTTGTTGTGTAAGATTTCTCAAACCTTTCCTAAAATATTTCAAAAACTTCTCAAAAAATGTTTCTTAAAGGTTTTGCGACATTTTTACTGAAAGATTTCTGCAAGGTTACCGGAAGCTCTTGAGAAACCTTTCAATAACTAATTTTGTAAGATATACGGAACCTTTTCTGAAACGTTTTAGGAACCTTTCGCAAAAAGTTTCCAGCAAGTTACGTTGGAAGGTTTCTACAAGTTTACAGTGAACTTTTACGGAAACCTTCCATAAGTTGGTTGCGTAAGATTTCCCAAACGTTTTCTAAAATATTTCAAAAACTTTTCGTGAAATGTTTCTTGAAAGTTTTGCGCCAGTTTCACTGAAAGATTTCGGCAATGTTGCCGGAAGGTTTCGAGAAACCTTCCATACTTTGATTTCTGAAATGTTTCTTGTAAGTTTTTGGTTAGCTTGTTGCAACTTTTTTCGGGAACTTTTCACGTCATTTTTCAAAATGGTTCTGAAATGTTTCTGCAACCTTTCACTGAAACATTTCACTGAACCTTTCAAAGAAATGTTTGCTCTTTAGAGCATTAATAAACTAAGTTCAAATTAGTTAAGACATTAAATGTTACATTCGTATATTCTAATAATTAAAGATAAAATATTTTAATGAAACTATTATTGATTTTATAATTTGCATCTAATAAAAATTTTATGTGATAATAATTTTGTAATAAAATTTAGAAATTAACCGATCGTTGCTTTAAATAATCGTTAAGTTTTTAGCTAATTTTAAACCACTTTTGTATTTAAAATCGAGAGATTTCTATTACTTATTATTATTTGTATCAAATAATTAAATAATTGCTCATGAATATTTTGCTGTAATCATATGTATTAAGCTTAATATTAAAAAACTGAGTTGATCTGTCAAGCGTGCGATAGCGTAGCGGTTAGCATATTTGCGTATTACCCAAGCGACCCGAGTTCAATTCTCGGCCAAGCAAAAAATAATTGTAAGCTTTTCTGCGATTAAAATTAATAACCATTAATAATAATGTATGTACAAGCAAAAATAAGTTACGGGTCAAACGTAGATTGTTGTTAAAAGCGTAAAAAGTTGTTAAAAGAATGCGTTGAATGATACCTTCTTCAATGTCTACACGGTGAAAAATTCAATGAAATCTTTTGGAAACTTTACTTAAAACAATTTAGAAACCTTTCAATGAGATGTTGCTGAAAGGTTTCGGAAAGCTTTGCTAAAAGTTTGCAAAAAATATTACAAACAGGTTACAAAAAATCGTGCAGAAATCTTTCATGAAAGATTTTTGAAAGGTTTCAGCAAACTTTTCATCAAGCTTACAAGTGTACGAGATTGACTGGAAAAGATTAATATTTGTACAATATTACAAGCCAGAAAGAGAGAACGTAACGAGGATTTTCGCTTGTTACAATTGACGTAAATACTTGAATTAAAACTTTATTTTATAATAAAATTTTTGTCGCAAACATGTTTAAAGGGCCTGCCTGATTTAGTTGATATTTAAGTTATTTTTTAGTCAAAATTTTATTTTAATAATATTTTTAAACAATCGTATCATTCCGAAGATTTGCCACATTAACTGTGTGACAATTTTTCGGGATTATCAAAATTGACCATAAGAGGATTGGGGATGGTGAGAACTGTAAGAGAGAAAAATCTGTAAAGGAAAAAGGAAAGGGGGAGAAGGGTAACTCAGTGGAGAGCGCGTGCGCAAGGGCGAGCCGAAACCGCCCAGGAAAGCAATAAACCACACTTAATCAAATTGATTAGCTATTTACACCAAAGTCCTTTATTTGATTGCCAACTTTCACTGTACTTGACACTGTACGTTTTAATGGGCGCCAGCCGCGACGAAAAACCGCGGCACCCAGACCCAAGTCACGCGTACCGCGAGCACACACGCGAGTCGCGCTAAACCAAAGGAGAACTCTCGGATTTTCTTCGAGCCCAATAACCGATGATAAAACTAAACTGCGTCTGTCGCAGTACCACTTACAAATGATATTTCTATCTCGATGAGAAAACCCAAAATCTAAGCCAATTGCCCAACTTTGCTACGTGGCACACAAACGTAATTATATCCGCGGAGCTAAACCACTTTGCGACCGATCGTGGAGAGTGAGCTTGGCAGCGAGCGAGAACGCGCTCGTCCGCCTCGCCTGTCCGAGCACGCGAACTGGCCGCGCGACGTATCGATTGACCTATCGATCGACCGCGCGGCGGTATGAGCGTAGGTGAGGTTGGTCTCACCTCGCGCGGCAATTTCCAAGTGATGTCAAAAGCTGTAGCTGATGCCTGTAGTTCTCCAAGATGCCAGGTAAGCTCCTTGATATCGTTCCTTCGCTGTAGTATTAATCAAGCTAATAAGAGCTTGTCCTTTTCCGTTTTCTGTTACAGGTCTGTAGGCGGGAGGGAGTCTGTAGTCTATGGAGCTGCGGGAAGCCGAGCGGCAACCCCAGTTTGTAGCTGCCTGATGTCTCTTCGATTTCTTCGGAGTCTTCCTGCACGACCAGGTAAGAGATCCTCCATAAGGCTCGTAGTTATTTGTGCTGCCTGTAATTAACTGCAGTTTTCCTTTTTCTGTAGTTGCCTGCCTTCTCCTCGCCAGTCATCCTAACCTCTCCCTAATGTTTACTTCTTGTAGCTGAGAGGCCTACTCTTACTGAGGCCAAGTGATGCTCTCTCTTGTTGCCATGCTACAGTATCTAATTCTTCTTGGTTTTTACAGCTGTTCCTGGAGCTGGTTTCGACCCCCTTCTTCGCCCTTCTGGAGCTGCTGTGTTGAGGATCTGTAGATGTGCGAGGGCCAATACAGGAACTGGTGTCCCGCTAGATTGCAGAAGTGAGCTAGTGTCTGTACACCCGCTTCTTTCTCTTCCCTTAATCCTGTAGTGAGTAGTGTTCCTTATAGATAATGAGTAGTGCGTAACAGCTTCATGAGATAGCTGCGCTACTCGCCAATCTATTGCCCAGTACTAATTAGTTTGTGTGCTGCAGGTACGTTTACTGGTTCAGTCCAGGGCACCCCAATCCGGACATCCCCCCAAGGATCCCTGCTGTAATTGTCGGGTGAGAATGTGTGTGCTCGGGTGGGCACCTCCTGGGTCCTGGACGCGACTCTTCAGAATCCAGTGTGTTTATAAGGAGTCGAAGTGACAGCCAGATTGGTTCGGGTCAATCTGTACTGTCACAACTGATACAGAAACGGATACACTAACGGATGAAGAACCAGTGAGGGAAAAATTAAAAGAAAAAATGTAACTAATAGAAAAACAATACTACTTATACGTTGTTGAACGTTGCAGAAATATTACTGCAATGTTGCAAAATCAGCTAGAAACATCCCGTGTTCTGCAAAAGCAATGGAAAAACGGAAATGATGGTTTGCAGGAATATTGCCTCATGATTGCATACATGTTTCTTAGCATTGCAGGAATATTTCTCACCATGGCTAATATGGCAAAGCAAAATTGGAGCAATATTGCTCCACCATTCAATGTTATATGGGATGCAGTGAGAAATTCATAGTCTTATGAACGAACTATAAAATTTTAGTAACTTGCAAATTAACTGATAAATCATATAATACCACCTAATTTAGCAAGACACGTAAAACGGAATCTTAATTAAGTTGGAAAAAGGTATTGGTCATTATAGCAGTCGATTTATCACTGGTTAGCTTTCCTAATAAAACCTTTCAAAAATTGTTTGTATACTAAAAAACGTAATTTAGAGCCACTAATCTTCCCTCTAACATCCCCCTCTCTCCAAGGGGGTCAAAAAACCTCCTTTTATTAATTTTTTTGTCAAAAAGGGCTTGCTTAACAAATTTGAAAAAATTCCCAATTATATTTGGGATGGTATGGAATATACCTAATTTTTTTTTAATTTTTTGAAGAACCCTATCACGATAAAAAATAAATTAAAATATTTCAAATTGCTATAACTTTTCAGTTTTACAGGGCGCACCAAATTTTTTCTTTTAAAAATAGTTTCATGGAATTCTCTAAATTATCCATATTAGTTTTTTCATTAAAAAATCGTATTTTTAGGACATTTTATCCTGTAACTTGGCATCTATAGTATCATAAAGTCTGAAAAAATTCTATTATATAGAGAGTATGTGTAGGAATATACCTGAATTTTTTCAAATTTTTAAAAGGTCATGTACTAGGTAATTTTTTACTCATTTCTGTAAAAACCCGATTTTGCATGATGTTTTATGACCCTTTCTTTCTGTATTTCTTTTCAATTAAAATGGAATGCTCTAAAATAATTCTTCGTACATATAAGACACACGGGGAAATAGAATTATATATTTCAAAGTCACTTCAAAATCGTTTGGAGGTTATAATTGGTAGAAAGCGTAGTTTTTTTGGTAATGTTGCTTCTTATGTTGGTATTACTGAAATGAAAGTCTACAAAGAAACTTTATTATGTACACAGAGTGTGCTAAAAGTACATAAAAATGTAAGCTTATGTAAATAATATAAAAAAAACCATAAAAATTCCCATACTCTCTCACCAAGTACTTAAGCTATACCCAAATTATTAAGAATAGTGCGATATTGAAAATTAATTACTAAAAATTATAGAGAAATATTGTATATTATATTAAGTTTCTTTAACGTTGTGTTCTAGGACTTTTCGGGGGTTAAACGTAACTTTCCAGGACATTTGCATTCTTTCAGGACAATCCTTGAAGAAGATAATCTCTAGCGTATGGTTTCCAGGACAGCAAATGTCCTGGGACACCACGCATTAGTGTGATTATTTCTTTAGTCACCTATCTGTTAAATCAAGGTCTTGGAAAGAAACTTTAAAGATACTTATATATATAGTTAGGTTGTGCAATCCATATTACATTATTTTATAAATTCCCCAATGGAAATAAAAAATGTAGAAACACGTACGGAAACGTATGCAAATGTATGAAAAAAAATTAAAAACATAT
>JAWWEM010050394.1:0-11610 GCA_035582935.1 Ormyrus thymus
TAGCAATTGCAGAATTGATTCCATTTTTAATGCTTTAAAAAGATTGGAAAAAACGTTTCATTATTGTGCGAAAAATGTACGCATTTTATTCCCCTTTTCTGGCCATTAACTACTTTGCGATTAAAAAATGGCCAATTTCTTCTTCAAAAATGTTTTCAGTCTCCACCAGGGAATAATTCATTATATTTATATGCTTGAGTGTAAACGAAGGCTAAATTACGAATTTTAACGGTGTCCCACATTTTGCACGTACATCTTTATCAAAGTTGCTTAATAACGAAATAAGAGTATTTTAAAATTTCCAATCTCCGCTTTAAGATAAATTTTTATTGAGTAAGCAGTAATTAAGATTTTTTAATCAATTTCAAGCAAATTAAACGTTCGCAAATTCATCGCATAAAATAATTTCACATTCCAAGGGCCAATACTCCAAAAACCATCGCAAATGCAGCGCTGACTTTCCCTGCAAAAGGCGAGCGAAATCCCGAAACAAGTGCACTTTATGAAATCCGTCCCTGCGGCGACCTTTTGTGGGAGGTAATCGTTTTCTGAAAGGCACGGCGGCCGATCCATAGCGATTAAGTACATCGACGAAACTGATCTTGTATAAGTTTAATTTCTTAAAAGTTCAAAGGCAGGCGAGGAGAGCGAAGGGACGCTCTCTTTTCAGGTCGTAAGCGAGCGAACAAAGGTTCCGCTGGCTCCGGCTTGGTCACGTGGCCATGGAATCGTAGACTTTTGCGAGGATATAGATGATATAAGATCGAGAGCCATTACGGTATTGGTTTCATGTTTATATGGTTGATACTAAGTTTTTGTATATTAGTTTGAAAATACGTTCGTTGCAATAGAGAGAAACTAATTGCCTTTTTTAAAAGCTGACTCAAATTGAAAATAGTTGTATTAATTATAATTAACAGTTCAAAAATAACTTTTAATTCGAATCAATCGTTTTTAGAAAAAAAAAAAAAAATTATAATCATTCATATAATAAACAAAAATTTTGTAAGAATTTGTAATAAATTATATTTCAAATCGTTACGCAATTTCAGCAGGAACAAGGATAACATTTCAATTCTTTTACACCGTCAGTCAAAAATTAAAAGTGCGAGAAATAGTTCGCCGATTAAAAAAACAAGTTAATCCGATCTCTGTTTCTTTCCTCTCCAGCAACTACAAGCTCAGTACATAACGTTGAAGATAGGCGTCGAATAATAATGGTTGTCAGGATTGCTTTAAAGTAGAGGCGAACGGCCGGGAGAAGATGCAGAGGGAGAGAGCTCGACAGAAAGAACTACGAGCGACTTCTGATTAAATACTTGATTAAAGAAACTTTCGAATGGGCCATCGACGAGGCAGACACGCGATGGCTGCTCGCTTGATTGGATAAGGTGGACGTGAGATTTCCATTCGACTTCTTCTTGCTCCTTGCCCGCTTGTCTTCCGTTCCCCCTTTTTTTTTCTTTTCTTTTTTGAAAACGTTCGTTCGGAGTCGCTGAAAGTTTCTACCCCCAACTCCTTATACCCGTTCGACGCCACTAGTAGCGCATAAAACAAAGGGCCGCGGTGGATTACTCGAGGGCTCCCCCTTCTTAGAAGCAGATGCGCGTCTTTCTTGGTTCGGTTTTGAGCGGAGGATCTGGCCTGATTAAATTCGCCTAAAATGGCTTTTTAGAGTCTGCCTTCTTTGGAGTTTCGACGTTGCGAAGTCTGCAGTTGTGAATCTCTAATTGAAAGGAATAGTTTCAGGTTTTAGATTTAAAGGAAGATTGACAATTTAAATGTTCAAATTGTATGTTTAAGAATACTTATTTTAATTAAATTTTATAATTGTATTGGATGTAATGATAGAGCTGCCAAAAATGAATCGTGTTTTAAAATTCTCCTTGTTTTCATTAATCTGCAGTCACAATTGTTGTCTGTTTAGTAAAATTAACATTCTTCGTAATCTAAAATGCTTTTTTAAATGCGTTAATATTTAACAATGTTTAAGAAAACTGTGGGAGTTAGGGAAGATATTGCTAATGATAGTACTAATGAGATTCGTAATAATGTAGATAAAAATGCAATACTGGCATTATAACACAGAACAAATAATTATTGATTCCGCCTCATTATTGATATCAATAAAAAATAAGTCGTTCGACTTGAATTGACAGTGCGGATAAGATGTCTAAAAATAATTATTTCCTCTTGCGTCTCGCTTCAAACTACATTAACCATGTTTATTGAAAAAGATACCTCGTTAAAAATCTGCGTCTGGTGATAAATTTTTACGCTAAATCTTCACCCATAAGAAATTTTCTGCGTTCATTAATTAAAACGCACATTGCATCATAATACATAATATTCGGCTCGTCTCGCCATTCTTTTCTAGGCTACAGATCAGAGCAGGTAATGAACAATAGCACATCTTCAGCCCGGCGCGAAAAAAACGGATTCCCCGGCTCGGGCGTAAAAATAATCCAGCAGCAGCGGAGGGACTACAATCAGGAAGTCGAGCCCGGAAAATCAGAGCCTCATTATGCCGGCGAGTCCGTCCGCTCGAACTAGACGGCGCGAGATTCACGGGATCTCTGCAGTAATGAAACGAATAGGGGTAATAAGAAGGGCGCGTTTTAGTTGTTGCTTCGCGCTTTCCCTTTGAGCGGAAGTCACTGTAAAATCCCGCCGCCCAGGAGAAGAGGCGGGATTCAGGAAGCAAAGCTCCCCCGGAGAGACTGGCTTATGGGATTTCACGCGACGGCCGCGATCTTATTAATTTTCCGTTTAATTAGCGCTTAATTAGGCGACGGATTTGGGCCCGACATTCCCGCGGCAAGGAGAGAGAGAGAGAGAGAGAGAGAGAGAGAGACAGAGGGAGAGAGAGAGGGAGAGAGAGAGAGAGAGAGAGAGAGAGAGAGAGACAGAGGGAGAGAGAGAGAGACAAGTGCGCTTGTACACTATACTCGAGCGAGCGCGTGCCGCATCGCCTCGGCTCTCTCAGGCGGAAAGATGCGCGAGAGGGATTGTCCTGTTTATAGCAATGCGGGGGAACTGCCGCTAGTTTCGTCTAGGAGGTAAGCGCTGCTGGCAAATTAAATTGATTGTCTGGTTCTAACGAGGGTTCGCTATTCGGTGTTTAGCGCGAGTATTTTATTGAAAGCCAAATATTTTTAGATAATTAGTGACGCTCGCTCTAAATAATTTTCATTTCTAAGGTATTTAATCCTATGTAAACAAAAACTTATGTTTTAATTAACATCAGTGTAGTTAGAGGAGCTGTTTTGTAAGTAAAAAAACAAATTGGTAAGTATGTACATTTGTAGAGTGATAATGATATAGATATGGGTAGTACATTTGTTCGATATTATTTGAAATATTGTTCGTCTTAAATAGTGTGCATGTTATATTCACAAAAAATACAATATCCTGAAAAATAAAAATATGTTAGCTTAGTTGTAGTTTAAATAATTTGAAATCCACATGAAACAGCAAATTTCTTTACTCTATATTAAATTTATAGCGGAGGTATTACGAACATTGATACACCGATAGTCATAACCATTACATAATCCATGTAATTTGGATGTACGATAGGCGGTCATAAGTTCGAACTGACAAGAAGAGTGCAGATCTTTCGGGTCACTGGCTTTGATCAGACTAGTGCGTGGTATCTTGCACATTTACAAATATTTTTGAAACAGTCTTTAAAATAGCCATTGAGATTGATATTTTATTATTAAAATTGTTGTACTAGCATGGTCTCTGATCTTAACGTAGCGTAATTATTTTAAAATGTTTAAAATATTTTTTGCAAAATATTATTCGTGAATTCAATGTTGACAAAAGTTCGATATGGTCATTTTAGCATTTAAAATTTTTTTATACGTTTTTATATCATATTATCTTGTTGTGAAGAATAAACTTTAGGTAACGTATGTTAAATGGCATATGTTTTCCTTAATTTCAAATGTAGCAAGAAAATGATCTTCTAATCTGGAAAAAATAATGATAATACCAAGACTAAATTATTTTTAATAAAAGTTATTATTTCAACCAGAATTCATGAATTACTAATATCAAAACAATTATTTAAAAAGCACTGTTTTCTTCTATTTTCGCGGAACAAAAATGTTTCTCCAGCCTCGATCATTGTACCCTAGTAGAAATCACATGCTTTGAGGTTAAATTTTAGCATTTATTGGCCCATTAAGCCATTTTTTTTAAATTGTCAAAAAATGCTCTAAAATGTTTTCAATTTCTATCAGGGTAATAGTCATTGAGCTTTCTCGCGTACCCGTGAGCTCAGGCAGTTCCATTATGAGGCTCGTGCCGGAATGGAAACCGACATAATTTTGGCACACCTCTTGGCTGCATTCCTCTTTGCCCCTCCAGGACATCGAGTCGTTAGCGCAAAGCTCCCCGTTAAAGTATCGCGACTCTAAAATGAAATTAAACTCGGCGCGAATTTATCGAGATACCTTCACACGTCGTGGCTCTCTTTGTATCTTAAGTGTGCGCAAAAAATTCTACGTCCCTCCGTTAAGTGTCTAAGCGTCTACTTAATTTTGTACGTTTCGGTAATATAATGCTCCTTTCTTTTCTTCGTTTGGCGTTAAACGCGAGGGGAGCTGAATTTGTTGGAAATAAAACTGCCGGGGGAGTAAGTATGTAAATCAGGAGTGGTTTCAATTCGGAGCCACTCATGCTTTGGAATATTTTAGTGCGGTACTAAAAAGAGGAAGAGAATTGTTCAAAAGAGCTCAATGAAAAGACTTGCTTTTAATAAGATCATTGAAGTGGTGGTTTAAAAACGTCAAAAATTCTAATTTTTAAATTTTAAATCTGTAAATTTTAAAAATAATAATAATAATAATCAATTTCATTATTTTAAATCTGAATTCATTTCTACAAAGTATTTTTTTACTCAATGACTTTAATAAAACTACCACTTAATATTTTAGCACATTTGTATAATTAAAACATTCGTATTTTGAAACTAAATCGATTGATAGCAAAGCCACGGATTTAGCGATTAAAAAACGCAAATGATTAAGGCCCGCAGCAACAACTAATCAAAGAAAGCATAAACTTGTTGACGAACCCAGAGAGAGATATTGTGTAACATATTTTTTTTGCGAATTTTATTAAATGTGTTTTTTTACGCTTGCATAAACATATAAGCATCGAATTGGAAGCTTTTAATCTGATCTTCAATAAAGACTAAAAATTTCTTTTAATTTCGATGACTCCGACATTAATATATGACAGATAAAACTACGAATGAATCTTTTTGAACTGGAACTTCGTCAAAAAAATTCGAAATACATATTTTTAAAGGAGATAATTTGAAATATGCACTTAATAGTGTACACTGTACAACCAGTGCGTAAAGCAGATGTTTCGCCCAACAAGCTGAGCTTTACGTCGGGAGTGTTAAAATATATAATTTTAGTAAAATACATTCTATATTTAAATTTATTTTTAAATATGCTAATTTTCCATATATTTTTTAGATTGCAGAAAATGCATGGACTAAATTTCTTGATCTTGTAAGGAAGTACGAAAATAAACGACGGTATAATTTTGGATCTCTAGTGATTTTCATTAGTAATCCTGAACTTGGGAGACTAACTTATGTGTAAATCATATATGCTCTAACATCCCTTAAGTATTCATATAGTTAGATAAAAGCTACGAGTCAATACGGCCGACGTTATATTATAACATTAGTAATTTTTGGTTTTGTATACTGAGAAAAATAACAAAATAAAAATTACTATTTTTTGTGATAACCGAGGGACAGACTCAAATTATGATGGAAAATTTTACAATAATAATAGAAAAAATTCCTATGTAACATAGTAATTTTTAAAACAGTCATAATAATTTTTCTATTCAAAATATTAATTTTTTCTATTATTATTGTAAAATTGGCTATAAATTGTGTCTGTCCTTCGGTTACCACAAAAAATAGTAATTCTTATTTTGTTATTTTTCTCAGTGTAAGTTTATCGGTTTTGGTCGGCTTTCTTCTTCTTTGCCGCGAAGATGCTGCGCGTTAGAATGACATTCTCTTACTTCAATTAAGAAGATTCAGATTCAACTAAAAATCCGTTACCTTTTAGAAAGCTCCTCATATTATACTTGCATTTACTCCAAGCTTCTTCCAACCCAGTCGTCCTCCGCTCTTATTCGCGATATTGAATCTGTGTACTCGCGACAGAAAAAAAAAAAAAACGTGCGCCAAGAAAAATTATCAGAAAAAGGCGAGCGTCGGCACGTGCGAGAAGTGCGAGTTATTGCAAAGCACGTCGCGATAAAACGAAATTTAATGCAGAAACACTCGCAGGGACAATAAGAGGACGGCGCTCTATTGCTAGATGAAGGCGGGAGGGAGGAAAGAAAGCACAAAGAGCCCCCGCGAGAGTAGTAGAGGCGCGCAAGCTGCCGTATACAACGAGATGACAGGACAATTTGCGCGCATAAATCATCCGCGCCATTTCTTTATGTCGTTTAATACGGCGCTGTTGCGCCCTTATAATCTACGATTGCTCGCGCGTCGCTCGGATTATGTATGTGCGAGAGAGGAGAGATTGATCGTCGAATTGGACGCGAAATTATCGACGGCTTCGAGTGCGCGCTTTATTTTTTGCTGCTGACGTTTGTCTGGACAAATTTTTGTTCTTGAAGCTTTTTGCGCCTGGATGTCATTTTAATAAAGGTTCAATGTACGTGGTGTCGTAATTTTAAATTGATTTTTAATTTAGTTTGCAATGGTGTACTATGAAATGTATTATTTGAAACAAAGTGTTTAATTTGCAAACTAAATTTTGTAATTTTGATTTTCATTCGTTCTCAAAATAATAGCGCAAGTCTGGTATTCTTAAATTAAAAAGTGGTTCTAAATGGTTATACTAAACAAATAAATTGAAAGAAACAATCTTCTTAATTACAATCTGATTTTCTAAACACTCGCGCAGAATTCCTTTAAAGCTCAATAAACCTATCACCCTCGCTTACAATAAAATGTTAAACAATCCCATAATTCCCCATTAAAAATAACCCTCTAAGCACTCAAGACCAGCCACGTAACAGCCTTTCTTCTCGCGGCAAAAACTTGCCGATCAAAAGGCATCCATATTTAAGCGGCCGAAGTTGGCAATTCGCGAGGCCGTTTAGGCCCCTGCGAGCCCGTTCCCGCGCGCATTGTAAATAATACAGGAGCCGCGAGCGGCGGGCAAACCTCGTTATAATTCATAGCTAGTTATAAAACAAGGGCGTTAACGAGCCGACGAGCGCAGCCTCGGGACCGCGGTTCGGCTCTCGTTAAGCCGTCGTCGGGGGCGCCGCGCCGAGGCAACTTATCGTGTGAAATTTTCTCAGGGAAATTGGACGGATGCTGATGGGATGACGGTTTTCGAGGGATTTAAGGTAAGCCGCCGTCGAGGTTTTTGAGATCGATCATTTTGTTGCTGTTAAACGTTGCTGTTGGTGATGGAAATGTCGATTTTATAATGGAAATTCTTCTTGTTTTAATTAATTCTTTTCTTATATTTCATAATCTTCTTTATCGGGTGCTTGCATGTTTCTCCATAAAACTAAACAGTTTTTAATCACTTGCTTAATTTAGGCTCTTCTGATGACAACAAAAATAGCTGCGCATTATTTCTGTTAAGCTAATTAATTCATTTTTGTTACACCAATTGGTTATATAGAAATCAGATGATTTAAAAGGTGAATAAATGTACCGATCAATAACTTTCCATTTGCAGACTTGATCTTTTCAATGCACGCGAAGTAATCAATTGATCAACATTTTCAATATAAATTCGACAATTTTCCTTCTTCTTGGAATCACATTCTAAGTTACACGCGCATCAGTTTGAAATTACCCTTGCACAAACATGGTAGCAAAAATCTCGCGGCAAATGGTAAAACAAACAACTCTGCTGTCTTAGTTGCTCTCAGACGCCTTCCTACGAAACGCGTCCAATATGCACGCACCCTCTTATTATACACTTTCATCGCAGAGCAGAGTCTCGGGCCGCATCTCCGAGAGGCAGCCGGACTGGAAACCGGAGTATTAAATTTTATTTTAAATGGCTGAGAGACCTGTCATTCCCTGTGTTTCCACAGATGTTGCCACGCTCGTTCTCTCCCTTATTTTCGTACATATAGCTCGGAAAGTTTCGTCCCTCTCGTTGTATATACTAAACTATACGATACTATACGGAGCCCGACAAACTCGAGCCTTCCTCGGCTCCTCTTTTTTCAATAAGTTGAGGAGAGGAGAGATAGGGACCCTTTTGGACAACGATTCGAGCGGAACGCGATCAAGGGATTTCTTTAATCTCGTCCCAGACGCGGGGAGGCTAAGATTGAGTAATTTGTTTGAAATTTATTAAGATGGGCCGATATTACCGCCTTGATCAAACGCATGACTTAATCAAGGAAATACTTGGGAAATTTTAGATTAAATAGTGAAAAAGTTTTTGTATTATTGACATTCAAAATAACCAGTTGAAGAGCCCAAAAAATATGTATAAGCGAGCAAACAAAATTACTGAGGCATATCTGAAATATATTCTATTCATGCCAAGATATTTGTTGAAATATAGGGTAATTTTTTCACGACTGTGAGTGAGTAGCAGCTTATAATGTTTAGCAAATAATACTTCGTTTCTCCTCTTTGAGTTTTGCCTCATTAGCAACTTACTTAAGCGCATAATTAGCGTATGCAAATTAAAATTCGTATCAGCTTAACCGAGAAGCGAAGCGGAATCAAACAAGTTACCCAACACGATCCGCACGCGTCGCATTAACCGCGATCCGTCGGCGTCCGGCACGTTCGATATTCCCCTCGAATTTCGCGAATTATTAATTTCGCAAAGTCGTTTCGCCCGAAATAAAGCGGCTAATTAGAGGGACTTAGGGAGGGAGGCGGGCGCATCGACGCATCGCCCCGGAAAGGAGGCAAAGCAGCCGAGTTTCGTCACAGTTTGCATCTCCGGCGGCTGGAGTTGTTGTCAGCGATTTCTAACAAGGGCTAGTTAGGCACTGCCCGGCCCCCCGCCCCCCCGACAATGGCGACAAATTTCACACGTACATCTGCCGGAAACCGAGAGGGAGAACGACTCGTCGCGCGCCTCGGCTCGTTCGGCCTTTTCTCGAGAGCTCGGGAGCCGAGGCTCGAGTGCACTTCCGTGAGAGTTAGTAATGACTGCTAATTCGCGGCGTTTGTTTGGTCGCCCGGCTACGATTATACCGCGCCACTTAGTCGCCCGGGCGTGAGCATCAGCCGTGCCAGACTGATACTGGGGATGCTGCTTTAAGGCTGGATGGTAGCTTGTGTTTTTGTACTCTTTAATTAATGTATTGGAGGGAAGGATAAATTATTAGACTTTTTCGTATATTAATGACTTTTTCATTTTTATTCATATTCACGAAAACCGTTAAAAGAAGTTGATTAATCAGTTTTGATAAGATACAGACAATGTTTACACTTACAATATTACATAAATGCATAAATTAATCTAACAAACGATTTAGAATGAAATCAGATATAATAAACAATATCGTACAACCATTTAAAAGGTAAATATCTCGCTTCATCGTTCAGCATCGTATTAGAAGAGAAAAAAAAAACCAAGTCAAAGACTCGCAAAAGAACAATACCCTAAGCATCGCGCCATTAGAAGCAGCCGAAAAAACGAAAACGAAGCCGGGATTCTTCCGCGGCGATATTGCAACAAGGTATTGGCGCGGAAAGCACTCGACTGGCGCTCTCCTCCTTCTTTGACTGACAAGTTTGATTTCCGGCTCTGCTGCTGGCATTAATGCCGCCTCCGACGTCGCCGTCTCTGAGGAAATAATTTCGCCCGACGATTGGACGACGACGGCGACGACGGCGACGGCGGCGGCTGCGGTAAAAGAGCCGAAATTTCCGCTGGATTCCCGGGGCGTGAACCCGCGATACCGAGGCTAAATGATTTCCAAGCGACCAGCATGGAAAAAGCCGTCTGTGGGCCTGATGAGTTCAATGTAACTCCGAGTCTCCGTTTTTTTTTCTTTTAAGATTGAATGGTAGGGTATCTTGTGATTATACTGTAAGAGTTATCAAAACTATGTTTTATCTAAAATGTTTTCGAGTTAATATGAGAGCTTAACAACTTTCAGAGATTCGATATTTACCAAAATTAAGGCTACTCACAAATTGTTCAAAATTTCACGTAATTCACGAGAAAGCCACCCCACCCAGCTAATTATTTAACTACCCAATGAAATCCTTCCACCCGAAAAACAATACTACCCACCATCAACTAACCCTCTCACGCAGTTAACCCTGTTCTTCAATATACCCCGAAAACGACGTCACCGAGGCGGACCAAAGAGGCGAAAGGAGCGGCAAGTTCCAGCTCAGGGTTACGGGCGGAGATCTGGCCGGAGGTTATAACCCGGCACAATTATCGCCCCTCCCCCCCGCTTTCTCACTTACCAACGGTTATTGTCTTCCCTCGGCGGAATCCGAGCCTCTCCGTGCCGCGGCGGACCCTCGGGAGTGATTCATGGCGCGACGACGAAGCTGCCCGAGTGTCCTGGAGGCGAGAATTTTATTTGCCGCGAAATGCTCGACCTCCTCCCCTTCCTCCCCCCTTCCCGCGGACAAAGTGTCTCTCCCAGGAAATATTAATGGCCGGAGGATTCATCTTTTCGAGCGGCTCGATTTTATTGCGGCTGTCGCCGCTCGGCTGAGCTGGAATTTTGATTCGATTTTCGATGTGCTATGGTAAATTGAAAAGTGATATGTCGGAAGCAATGAAATTATAAGGTTTTTTTATGTTCAAATAGTGGAAATAAAGTGTTTTAAAATTTTATAAATATTTCAAACGTAAATTTATGATATTAAGAAAATAATGAAAGGACAGCAGGATATTTTATTACTTGTTATATGGTGTAATGTTAGTAGTTTAGCTACATGGTTGCTTAGTTTGGCTATACTACATTAACCTTACACCTCAGTATTTGTCTGCATTAAGGTAAACCAACTAACGATTTAACACTTAAGCTTACTAAATTGATCGGTTACCTAATGCCATTATCTGCTAAATGGTAAACCTAAACTAACGCATAGCTAATATATATTTCTATTGTCTAATCTTTTTATCGAAACATTACAATTTCTTAAAAAAACCTAAACTTATTCTTGGAGCAACAATTGAACTTAGAATATTTTTCACTTAAATTTTTAGTTTTATTTATTTCACAGGATGAAGAAGAACTCTTTTATTACTTCCATTGCCGTCTGAAGAACTAATAATCAACAGATCCATTCACAAATTATTTTTAAAAATTGTTAGAATGACTTTTTAGAAAATATTAAATTTATAAGCGTGGAGAAAGTTTCACACAACTTTCTATCCTGAGAGTTTAAGTTTGAAAAGATCTAAGAATACCACACAGTTTTTTAAGCGACGTTTCATCGCCAACCCTTTCAAGCTTATATTCAAAGTTTTTTTGTTAAATAAAATTTACATTACTAATATAATTATTAACTAGGCTTGAGAAAGTTATCAAACGTCGCTTAAAAGAGTTCTGTGGTATTCTAACTTATTCTTCTATATTCTT
>JAWWEM010050395.1:0-11608 GCA_035582935.1 Ormyrus thymus
CTCGCATCTGGCTTTTAGCCTTACTTTAGTATTCTATTTTTATTATCATTTGTGACGGTTCATTTTGAACCGTTACAACCTTAAACATTTAGTGACGACGATTTGCGAGCCTTACTCGATAAAAATCCGGCCCAAACGCAAGAAGAGCTTGCAAGACAGTTAGAAGTTACTCGGGTAGCAGTTTTGAAACGTTTACATGCATTAAGAAAAATACAGAAGTGAGAAAAGTACAGTGGGTGGTTCCTGGACAACCGTCGACATCTACGCCGAAAGAAAATTTACAAGTGAACAAGGTTCTTCTTCTCTACATTTGGTCGACCAATGCAACACAGTTTGGCAGAGAAAAATTTCTGAAATGTTGATGAAGTCTGAAAATGCGTCGATGACTTTATTGCCTTGAAAGACGCGGATTTCTATCGGAAAGGCATTTTGTATGCTCCCAGATAGATGGCAAAACGTCGTAAAAAATGGTGGTCGACATTTCGAAGATTAGAGTTGTTTTGTATATTTTAAATTAAGTAAGAAAGTTTGTAAAAAAATTGTAAAAATGAAGTTACACGCATAATATTTAAGAATACTGTACGAATACACCTTTTTTGCGCTATTTCAACTTCATAATCTAACAAAAAAGATAACTGTAAATCTCTTTCAATAGTTAAAAAAATTATTTAAAATTTGTTCGTCGTTGGATACGATCAGAAATCAATTTATTGACTCATTGTTAATACATTATTCGTTGTTAAAGTAATATACTTTATTTTTAATATATGAAGCATAAACATGTGAATTGTATTATTTTTAGTAGTAGAAAATTCATGTATAAATTTTACAATGTGCATACAAATCTAATGCATCTTGTGATAATATGAATTTTTATGATGCTCATTTTTTCAAAATTGATTGAGATAAAACTCTGCCTCTTTATTTTATTAAACCTTAATGAGTGTTCTATTAATACTTACAGACATCATTTAACTTTTTTTTTTCTAATTCTAGTCCATCGAGAAACTGATAACTCATTGTAATCTGATGAAAAACATAAATTATTTGCTTTCTTTTGCCTTTCCATTTTACGGTAGTTCTTTACGATCTAATAAAAATCGTTCTAATTTAAAATTGTTTTAACACTGAAAGAAAATTTGCTTGATAAAAAGTGTTTCAATTATTATTAATATTATTACTAATATCTTTCATTATAGCTACAGGATAATATTTTGCATTATTTATGAAAATAAAAATGTAGTGAGGGTATACGTCAAGGTTACACGATGATTTTTCGCCGAAATTAGCAATCGCGAGTTTATCCAGCAAGTAATGAGATTTAAATTTTTAAAAAGACAAAGGATTCCGAATAAATATTATGCTAAAGTAAAATATTGTTAAAATTTAATTAATTGAAAAATAATATAAAAAGTTTGAAACGTCCAAGCCTTTTCCTACACATGTGAGGGCACATTAGCTATTTCGAACATACCGCTTCTCAAGCTTATCGTACTATCGATACGAAACTAGTGTTCAGATAATTACAAAATATTAAATACTAGTACGTTTTGACTTCAAACTGACCCATACAAATTTTTAAAAGGCTACACTAACTCAGAAAAAAGATATTAATAATTTTATATTTATACCGTTAACACGTATTCTTATGGCAACTCCGTTTCAATCACGAAATTTATGAAAACGGTTGTTCAGATTTTGATGAAACTGGAAAAAAATGTATATTTAATATCCCATAAATATAATGCCGTCAACTAAATGTTGATTCATCAATTTTTAAAGTTAAGAGAACCAAATGAATAAAATTTGTCACGCTTACTGGACATTAGATACACGATTTGACAACGTCGCAAACAGCTGCTTACGATTTAAAATGATACTCGTGGGTGCCCGGTACTCGGCCCGGTATGCTATACGCTTTCTATCAAGATTTTGAAAGAACTGAGTAGATAAAATAATAATATATTAATACAAAATTCAAAATGACATGCATTCCAAAATAGAACATAAACATTTTTTTATGAAGTAAAGAAAGTACAGATTTATTGCATTTAGAGCAAAACATTTCTAAGCCAAATATTTTTAAATAAACTATTCGTCTTCCTTAAAAATTAATATCACAAAAGAAAAAAAAGAAAAGATTTTTCATTATTCGAATTTTTGTTAACAAATTTTCCCCCATTCAAAATCCTAGCTAATTTTCATTTTTCTTATTTGTACGAAGGTATTGCAGGTATAAAAAAGTTTTACATTTCAAACGAACAAAAGAAAACTATTTAAAAACTATTTAAAAACTATACAGGTGCGGTCAAACGATTGTGCAACGTTGTCAAATCAAACTACCACGAAAGTCGAAAACTGTTAAACATACGCTTGACTCACGCGGTGCCGATAGAACTCTCTTAATGAGCATTAGAATTCGGCCGTCGAAGAGCTCCAGTCGACAACTGCCAACACGAGTTGGGGAACATAAAGCGCTCAGCGCTCACTCACTCTCGCTCCGTATCCGTCGCCTGGCACGGACCTTTACCTAGACGACCTATAGATAAGGACGGCACTGAAACGGGGACCAGTAAGAAAGGAGTGACGAATTTACATCTCCACTGACTCACGATATTTAACAGTTGCCGAAAAAATCAGACGCGCTGAAAAGAGAAGGTGTCAGGACGTGTGGCAGAATAGAGTCCAGCGGAGAACTCGGGCGACGGGCGGATAGATAGACGCTACAGATAAGTTCCTTGCGCTTACGTCTCGTTCTTCAGTCTTTGTTACATCCTTGGAGTCTAACGATTTTATATGCGCTAAAAGTTTACCGGAATTGGGACCGTCGCGCTGCGATCCGTGCTTCACGCGCTTTCTTAATTAAAAGTAACCATAATATTCGGATCCGTGGATTTAATTAATAAACCTGTCCCCGATCCTACCCAGGAATTGTTGCACACAATAAAACATAGAAATAGGAAAGCGAATACGTAAACAAAGTTAACATCCCGGCTTCGAATTCCTCGTTTTGTCTTCTCCATACTTCCAATAGGTCATTGCAATCTCGCTGTCTCATTATACCGCAAACATATAATTTACGACCCTAATTTTAAATGCGGCTACGAGCAGGAGGATCTACACCATGTTATTTGGCAATGTCCGCTGTACAACGCTCAAAGAACCACAATGTTTATAATTTATATAAATGTAAATATGTTTAAGTTGTATAAAAATAAACAAAAATATTATTTCCATAGAGTTGTGCTTTAAAAAGTATTAAAAACAAGGGCTTAGCAAATGTCCCCTGCGTTGAACTATTTGTTCGAAGACTACAAACCTGCAAATTGGAGTATATTTCATGGAAAATTGCAAATGATGTTAGGCTTAGAATTAGTACTTTTCGACACGAATGCGGAAAATTATTATTTACCTCGCACGACGGTTTGCGCTCGAGCGAAAAAGGTAAACAAATTAAGTAAATAATTAATGATGCCTTAAAAAGGTTTTTTTATGACAAATACCAACGAACACAATTTTAAAGATCCAAAATACGAGAAACGAATAATAATTTTGAAAACAGGTATATAATGGTTGAAGATTTTTCTAGGGGTTTAAAAAATTTCATTCAAATCTTGTCGTGAATTGCTGAAATATAATTTGAAGAGCGAAAAAATCCCATTCCACATAAGAGCCCGTGTTACACACTAATCTACCACTGTGTAAAGTTTTATCTCATTCTTGTCGTTAATAGTTGAATGGATAGAATTACCTTACGAAAGTAAGCTCTTAATTCAAAAGGAGGCAAAATCTACTTCTAATCTTCAAAAATTCCAATTTTCTTTTTTACGTGTTTTGATAGGAAATATGCCGTAGAATAAGCTTCCATTAATCTTATTGCAATATCTTAATTCATTTCAAGAGAATAATAAAAAATTCAAACTGTTTTTAGTTTTTTTATTTCCATTTTATTTATTTATAACTAAATCGTTAAAATATTACTGAGAAGATAACATTTTAACCTTCATTTCAAAATTCTAATTTTTTACCTCGGTTTGTGCCATAAGATCGTTCACTTAAGGTAGTTTTGATGCTTAATTTTCAAGATTCGGAACTTCTTGTGAGGCGGAATTAACGTTAATTTTCTACTAAATTTATTTATATTATACTAGTAATAGATGGGCGCGCTCCGCGCGCCGATGTTTCGCGTCCGTTATTCAACTGTCGCTCTTTCGGCTGATGATTTCGAAACGATTCGAGATTCTCGAGAAAACGCACTGTTCGAGAAAACGATAGATCTCGAACGGGATTTTTATATAAAGGAAATGACAGAAACTAAAACACACGAATGGATAATATTAAAATCAAATCAATTAAATAAAAAAATGCAATAAATAATCGAAATTGTCGTTTTATACAAAATCCAAATCATGCACACATGTCGTAAAAAAAGTTCCAACGAAGGGAATACATTTGATTTGAAATCATTTCATCCACTTTCCTTCAACGACTTTTTTATCTCCATTTTCACATTTTACGTAAACAAACATAATAACAATCTGTAAAATAACGGGATAATTTTCTACATAAAAAACTATATATTGATATTGTAACGTCCATATTTTTATTAATTATAACTAAAATATTATGATTTATGAATATTAGTTAATGCAATAAAAATCCAATAAATAATATAATTTACAATAAGAAGCATTAGAAATGTTTCAATGTCCTTTATTTTATTTAGTCGGCAAGGAATAGCTACATAGTTAGAGTTTCGAGTTAATGCTTGAAGTACACATTACATAGAGAGGCGCTCTCCCGAAAATATTCGGCCGCCGCGTTGTAAAGGCGCAAGAGAGGATTGCTATTAAACAATTAAAAATGAATGTTTAACCAAAAAACGTGCACCCAAAAACCACATGACCCGGCGGGGTTTTTAAAGATCACAGAAAATGATTCTTTAAGCCCCCCATAGCCCGGGGGAAATGTAAATGATCATAAACAATTGTTTAACCCTTAGAGGGTGATCGGTCAACATCCAGCCTTGACTTGGTTCTATGTGAGGGTCAAAAACTCACTTTTCTATAGAAAAACTGAAATATCAAAAATTCCAAATTGCCGGCCCTCTAAGGGTTAAACAATAAATAGGTATGCCCCACAAGCACATAACCCGGAAGAGTATTTACAGATTATAGATAATGCTTTAAAGAAGTAATACGCAAGCCCCACAACCACATGACTGGCATAGCATTAAAACACGAAAAATAATTCTTTAAACAACTAATATGCCAACCCGCAACCACATAGCTCGAGTGATGACTTAAATTTTACGTAATCACAACAAATACGTTTGCCCCACAACCACATGACTGTCATAGTATTAAAACACGAAAATAATCCTTTAAACAATAAGAACATGTATCCATTGAATTAAAGATGAAAGAGATAGAAGATATAATGAATAAGTACACTGAAAATGTATCAACCTGGCTAGAGTTAAATAAGCTAACTTTAAATAGTAACTTTAAATAAGCTAACTTTACTTAAAGCTAACTTTAAGTAAATCTGTATTCATTACATTTGGAAATTACTGTGATAGTGTGCCTAAAAATTTTTAGATAGTTATAGAAAATGAAAAATTAAAAAGAGTAAAAGAATATAAATATTTAGGAATCAATTTCGATGATAACTTAAAATGGGATGGACATATTGACTATATACTAAAGAAGACAAGATACTTAAGATTCACTTTACACAAGTTAACAAAATACATGCAAATAGATATATGTTAATAATGATTTATTACGCATTCTTTCATAGCATTGCGACTATGGAATTATAGCATGGGGTGGAATTTAAAAAAATAATCTATATTACTTCAAAAGACATAAAATAGATTACTCAAAATAGTATACAAAAATACATTTCCACAGAAAAGACCAATGAATTTGATGCAACTTTTCGCACTAGAAAGTATAAAATACAAATATAAAAAACGAAAAAATATTTACATAAATTCAGCAAATAAAACAAGACACAAAATAATAGCATTTTCAAAAATATGCAAAACTGTCAGTAACAAGAGTAACATTAAAGCAATAAAAATATATAATCAACTGGCTAAATAACTAAAAATCTTAGACAGATAAAATATCCTCTGTTAATAAAATAAAAAATTGGATCAGTGATAATATACAATTATAATGTTACGTAGACTTGATCCTGTTATGCAGAATAACTGTTGATTCTAAGTCTGAATATACAAAATAGGAACCGTCTTCTTGATAACATATAAGTGATTAAAAAATGTTAAATTATTTAAAAATATAAAAAATGTTAGAAAGACTTTAAATCTATAATAATTTTAAGTTAATATTACATTAGTTATAAGTTTAGTTATAAGATTAATGTACCGGACCACTGAACAGGAATTAATTTTCCTTTGCCGGATTACTGTTGTACTGTAATGTAATTATTCTGGTTAAATAAATGAATAAAATAAAATGTGCCCAAAAACTACATATCCCGGAGGAGTTTTTAAAGATATAAATGATTCTTGAAACAATAAATACGTGCACTTAAAAAACCACATGACCCAGGGGAGTTTTAAACCATTATAAACATTCTTTAAACAATATAAACTTGCGCATACTATTTTTTTTTTTTTTTTCGTTTATACACGCGATTTTTCAGTATGATATTACTTTACTTGATTTAAACATGATAAGATAGTTATTATGTTATTGTGTTATTGTTATTATTATTATGCATATCTTACTCCGCTCTTGCTGCAGTATCTCTAGATAACAGTTTCAAGCCCTTATCCTACCGCACGAGGAGAAACATTGAGAGCGGAGCGCGGAATCCAGTAATTCATACAGAACACTCGCATTGGTGGAACCAATAACACATCGTGGGGCCAAGGCCGGCGACGCAATCATTGGCCCATGCGAGTGCGCATGATTATACTGAGACACCAGCAGCATTTAAATCAATGGATCCTTGGGCATACTGACAGCGGCTCTTCTAATTCTTTCGACCATCCATCGATGCCGATCAGTGGTAGACGTCTGAATCACGTTCAGTTCCTGCAGGTAGTATGATCCCTGGGTAGCGGACACTTTGGCCACGGGGTATTCTACTGTAATCGATTTCTATAACTGGCTCCACAGCTCGCATGGCTGCCAGCTCCGCGTCGAAAACAATCGGCACTTGCGGAATCAGCTGAGGGATCTCAGACACGCTTTCGTATTCAGGGCCTTCGTATGCAGAAGTAAATGTTAAATCAGCGTGTCTTATAGTTTCACGACGATCCGCATCAATTTGCCGACTAACGCGCTGAGGATCGTTGTAAAATTGATTGTCGGGATCGTGAATGCAACTCAGCTGGTGATTTTAAATATTTTCGAAATTGAAAATTTCGTCGCATCCTGCATTCAGGCAATGGTATCTAAATGTTTTACCAAAAGTGGCCAACTCAGTATTTTTAGAAAAACTGAAGGATCCGCAGAGCGGGCAAGGCTCATTTCCCATTTCAAACGTACATTTAGCGCAAAGCGTATGACCATTGCCACATGAAGACGGAGAAGGCATTACATAGAGCGTACAGATAACGCAAGTAAAAAATTGCTATATGTTTTCATCAACGTCCTGGACCAGCGGCTTGCTCCGTTTTCTTGCCTCTAGGTCTTCCAGGATTTGTCGTACCTAAAAGCATAGTAGACAAATTATAATAATTTAAACATGTACTAATTTTAATTTTAAATTACTAATTTTAAACTTGTTGACGCATTAAGATTACGCTAAAAAATAATTCTTTTAGCCTAATCCTCAGCTAAGCTACATTCAGCGTAATTCAAAATAAATAAATAATTAAACAAATACAGTATCTTTCATTAAATGTATTTGATTTTCCTCTGCTACAATTAAATTGATCAGCTGGAATTTCAAATAAAAAAAAAGTATCCATTTTTTAATTTATAAATCTAAAAATTTAATTTATTTTCTTACTAAAGGAGTATACTTACCTGAATAAAAATTTATTCTTATATTACAGCATACATAAATTCTTCGATGCTTCCTTCAACATTGTACTAAACTACAAAAAGTTTTTACTTATTCACTTGTCATCTATCAGCGACACCTTTCTATCTCTTTCTCTCTGTACTGAAGTGAAGACAGTAGAGCTTAAAATAGCATAAGTATATTGACTGTGAATCAACTTTATACAGTCAATAAACATACTTTATGGTATTTAAAACACTACCATCTTCACTTCAGTACAGAGAGAAAGAGATAGAAAGGTGTCGCTGATAGATGACAAGATGAAGTGAATAAGTAAAAACTTTTTGTAGTTTAGCACAATGTTGAAGGAAGCATTGAAGAGGTTATGTATGCTGTATTATAAGAAGAATAAATTTTTATTCAGGTAAGTATGTTATAAACTGTCGGGAACAGAAAGTTTACAACGGTAAATTTTGTTATTAAATTCACGAGGACTACAGGGTCAGTTCCCCGCCGTACGGCCTGGGCAGAAGCTGTTTAGGCTTCTGAGATGAAGGGAAGAAATCTAGGGAAATCACTGATTTTAATTAATTCTGTGGTATTTGGTTTATTTATGTAAAGAAAAGAAAATAGACTATTACAACAGTTTGCACAATAAATCAAAAGCGCGGGATCTCTCTGTCGGTCTGTCAACGTTTAATTTCTAATAATAATAGCAATATAACGCGCTATAAGTTTTATCGGTTTAGATAAACGGCTTACTGTTAGGTACTGACGGCGACTCCTCGTTGCCTGTGAGCGTCGAAGGTGCAGTTTGTCCTGGGTGTTGCTTCGGAAATGATCTCACTCGCGAATTTTAATAAGTCGTTCTCGACTTTAAAAGAAAAATGAACTTCGCGCTTACTCTGGCACAGTTTTAGATTGCGGATGTCACGGCTGCTGCGGGCTTACGACGGTTCGGCGCGCGGAGCTAATCCAGAATATCGGAGGACGCGCTCTCTCTCAGCTCATTACCTCGCTTTCTCCTTACGAGAGCCGAGAGAGAGGGCTAGCCTCTCCTCTTAGGCGAAGCATTTTTTCTGATGACGCTGCCCTACGGTGAATGCACGTGTGCTCAAGGCCAGCGTCATTCAAGACCTTATCGCTATGAATCCGAAAACTTCAGCTCGGACTCTAGACGAAATAAAAACGTCGAATAGTATAACTACCAGCAGTGCCGTGCAACTTTTTAGGCAGGTAGACCACCGCGAGAACGGAAAAGTCGTTTTCGGTTTCATGGCGATCAGATTCTGTTCTTAGTCCGCGTAAAAACAATATCCTTAAAATTACTTGCTATTATTTAAAATTAATTACTAAAATTACAAATAAAAAAATGTGTAACTTAACACCCTCCCCCCTACTTGAGATCGTTGTCGCCCTCGGCAATGAAATAAGGCATGAAGGTTTTATGGAATAGGGAAGAAGCATCAGGTGTTCGCTAATAGGCATATAACCTAGCGTACTTCATCACGTACTTCAGATTAGGAAAGATGAGGTAGGTAGTGATTGATTTCATAGGCTGGTTAGTAGTTACTTAAATATAACTTGTACTATACTTTGTTTTGTACCTTGGTTTCGATTTAGGCTCACGTTTAGGTACAATTTGCTTTATACTTTTCTACATTTTTATAAAAACATAAATACAATGATGCGCACGCGATAACTTAGGCTAGTATCTAATACCTTTGATCAGTAGAGAGAGATCTCCTATAAATGTAAATATATGCATAAACATATAAAAGGTACAAAAACTGCTTATTTCTAATTCTTATGCTAGTACAAAGGTTTTTAATCTAACGCAGTCTTATAATTCTAGATACATCTTTTAAATATAAGTAACACAGAAAAACATAGTCTATTATATAATAATGAAATTACAACGGTGGAGCTAGATTTTGTCCTTGCTGATTCTTGGGCATCTCTGTTCATATTACGATATACCGTTCATTATGAATGGTGTAGTGTGTATTTATTTCACTCGACTAAGGCGTTGTCTTAAACAATACTCGACGTGATCACGGAAATTCTGTGAACTTACTTTCTTTCCGCATGGCTTATGAATTTCCTTTAACGGGTCTGTATAGCGGTCAAATCTATGGGGTCCCGCCGATCGGGCTCGGTAGGCTGGAGCGGCTCCCAGTAATCCTTTCCTCATCGAGGCTTCCTCTTCATAACAAATAAAAGCTGCCTGCTCGCGATTCCTCTCATAAGTTTTCTTGGACACGTGTATGTATTCAATGGGCCCGTATTGGATGAAATATTCAACGATGTCATCTTTGGTCTTCCCGGCTGGGATGCGTACAAATAACCTTCGGAAGGCCTCATCCAATTGAATCCTTACGGTGCCTTCCTCTACACTCTCCATCTCCCATTCTTCCAGACTCTGCTCTGAAACTTGGGTTTCTTCGAGATTATGAGTTGCAGACGCTTGTGGATCCTGTCTTAATTTCTTGTTGGTGGCTCCTTTGGTCGGGCCATCGGTCTTCTTGGGCTTTGTGGCTTTTCTTCATTGGCTGAGCTCGATTATTAAGAACAGTTAAGGCTTCTTGAGCCATCTCTGGAGTTTGAAATTTCACGTTCGTCAGCCCGGTGGGCTTCCCGTTTAGTCCAATGGTAGTGAAAAGACCTATGATGAATCCAAATTTTTTAAACAATCTGCCAATTTCATCGAGGGTCACGTGATCCTCGTGTAGGCACACTATGGTGGCCAAGTCCTCTCGGTCCGAGTAAATCAACTTTACGGTGTCCATGCTTCTTAGGCGTTGAGTTTTTTTGTTTGTTCCTGTAATACACAGAAAAAATATTAGAAACTTACAGTGGAGAAAGGCAAAGGGATCAACGTGCAGGTTAAATGCAATTAGGTTATTAAATCGTTAAGCGTGCTTAGGAAATGGATCGGTGATAGTATCTAAGAGAAAATGGAATATATATATATATATATATATATAAAGCGTCTACTAAGGGGGTAAGTATTAATTTAATGTTTTGTTCTTAAGTCCTTAATTTCTAAAAAGGGGAGAAAAAGAGAAAAAAAAGAAATACCCTATTTTTTTGTAATACTATCTCTTTTTTGATAATTCTTCTTGACAGTCGTGGAACTGTTTCAGCCACTGCTGCATTGAAGCTAATATCTTCTCTAGCTTCTTTTCTACTTCGGTTTTCGTGGTCTTGGGCGGTTCTTCTGTGTCAGAATCAGAGCCCCATGACTCTTTCTCTTCTGGATTGATCTTAGGCTGGGCTTTATCTGGTTGTTTTTCTGGCGAGATATTTCCTGGGTCACAGGCCTCGTCAGATTTCCATGTTGCTGCGGGATCTTGAGCTGAACTCAAGGTGCTAGGCCCGAAACATTCCTCATCAATGTCAGCGTTATCAGGTATTTCTCGTGGGTTGATACACTCGAATTTGAAGATGCATTTGCGGCAATGGGTGTGGAACGCGTCCGCTTGGATTGTCTTGCCGCAGAAATCGTGTATCACGTTTTTGATTCGTCTTTCATTCTGTAACGGTGGGTTTTTGCGTGCCGGATAGGATTTCAGCGGAAGGGAGAGTGGAATTGGTCTCGCAAATAATTAGAGAGAGAATT
>JAWWEM010050396.1:0-11606 GCA_035582935.1 Ormyrus thymus
TTACTATGCAGTTTAGTAAAAATCGTTTTTTTTCTTCTCATATCTCAAGTTACCATACAGAATAGTAATTTTTACTCTTTTTTTTCTCTCAGTGTAGGAGATATGTGTTTTGGTAAGTTTTTTTAGGCGGACCGCGATTTTTGACGAAAGTTTCTGCAAGCGCTTAGCCGGAGATACGATAGCGGGATTATTGTTCTGTTTAAATGCCTGGCTGCTTTGCGAAAGAAAAATCTCGAGAGAAAAACAACTTCTTATCATCCGATGAAGCTGTAAACTTATAAAAAAAACTTGTTTACTCGAAGAGCGAACAATGCAGTAACAGAGCAATACGCGATCTTAACGTCCTAAATCTTCTATAGGTTTGACACATTTGCTAAGAACGGATTATTAGATTATAGATAATAGTGAGGGCAGACGCGGAGAGCATTTCGGCATCGGGTCCGACGATTCGCGGAAGTTGCGCATTTGGAGATGCTCTGCGGTGCTCATAATTGATCAATCAAACTGCCGTGCCCAAGATTATCCATCCGAGGAACCTTTAACCATTGCTAGAGTACTGTAATACTATTGTTTCGGGATAAGGGAATTAAATGTGCGCGCATAAATTATGACAGAAATTTGATTGCTTGAACCATGCATTATCAGTTGTACAACGTAACGACTCTGGATTTTGTAATTTCATGATTGCATAAATCGGTTTAATTGTTACTTGATTAATGGATGTTCAATAATTATACAGACAGTTTTGCAATAAATCTTGTACTACATGCCTCAAATTACATTACATTTGCTGGAAATTGAAAATACTTGGACAGTAATTTCTACGTCATAATGAACTTACGTACTTTCATTAATTTCAAAATTCGAAGCCACACTGAGAAAAAGAAAGCTTCATTGCGGACAATCGGTTAAATATTTTTTTGATTCGAAGAAAATATTCTTCAATTCAAAGAAATCTACGCATCGAATCCCATTTAAAAAAAAAAGTTCTTCAAAAACATCTGAATCGCGAACTGTACATACTCCCGAACGATTTCCCTGTACAATAAAGTCTAATACCCTTGCAATTAAAGTCTATTAGCGAGGAAGAAAAATCAGAGCGACTCGGTGCTCGCTCGTCATCCGTCTTCCTGCCTCTCTCCGGCCGCTTGCGCGCAATTATCCGCGAGGCGCCCGCGCCGCCTCGCCGCCGGATTAATTCATTAAAGTTAATGGCCCTCGGCCGATGACGCGTCGCGTGATCGAAAAATGAGCCGAGTTATATATATACTTCACTTTTCACTCAAGCCCGACTTCTTCTTTCTCCTTTTGCAGCCCTCGCCATCATTCCTTATTAATGTCGGTGCACTTCGCCGGGATTTCTCGGCTCGGTTTTGATAGACTTATTTTTAACGGCGACGACAATTTTTATACGAATTGTAGGCAAAATTAAAAAGAACGCGCAGGAAATTTTGGTATTTTTGCTACGCTTGAAGCAGCATTGCTTTTATATTAAAAAATGGTTCGTTGACGATAATAAAATTCCAAAATTCGTGATCTTAATAATTTCGAAGTTTATTAAAAACGATTTTACTACAATGTTTCGAATACTTTTCATACATTCTTCTTTAAACAATGTATAAACAATTAAAACATATTGAAAAAGATAGTGAAAGAATTTCAAATTTTCAATTAAATAAAAGTACGAATAACCTGTCAAAAAGATACTAATATTTTTTAAACTAATAATTTATATTTTAAGAAGTGACACATCTGATCTTTATCAAACTTTATAAGTTGTTGTGAAAGCAGACAAGAGGTCTTTATGAAAAACAATCAAAATGATGTAATAACGTAATCGTTTTTAATAAGCTTTGACTTGTAATGAGAAATCCTTACAATGTAAAGCAAGGTGCGAGAATTTTTTAAACTAAAACGTATAACTTTTCCGCAGTGAATATAATATCAAGTTTTTCCGTCGATGCTATACAGTAAACCGAATATCATATTTCACTCGAATGTAATTTTATGTTACGAAATCTGATTAAGCTTTTCTTTTCTTTTCTTTTTTTTTTTTTTGATAATTCTAACTGTTCGGAATCAGCGCCGCATTCACGAGCGAACCTGCAAATTAATTTGAAATTAATTTCCGCCCGGATCAATTGATTTCTCACGTAGAAATTTGCACTGCTCCCGCTTGTGCAGTGAAGTTTTGCCGAATGCCGCCGGCTTCTCTAATGTGCTACGGAAAATTAAGACTTTATGCACTTGTCACGAGATAAATAGAAATTTGGTTTAAATGAATGTTTCTATTATTATGAAAATTTGAGAAAACATTTTAACATTAGTTCAAGTACTTTAATCACCAGCGAAGAATTACTAAAGGTGTTAAGAAACTTAAAAAACAGAGCAATAAAAAAGTTATTTATTAGTGCAAATGCTAACAGAGTAAAGTTCACTAAAAAAAATTAAGCTTTTCGGTTCTGCATTAGAAATCCAGCAAAACTTCCGTCCCGAAAAAAAGCCGATTTCCTCAGCGCTTAATTACGCTTCTCCAGCGGCAGCGACGGTAACGCGCTAATAATATATCCGCTTTGTTTATTGGCCGATAAGTTGGCGTTTGACCTGCCGTCGCCCGTCGAAATTTACTCAAAGGAAACTAATTGTGTCCCGAGACAAATCTCGAACTCCTCTCGCAACTTGGAGGCTAGTCTGGTCAATTTTTCAGACGTTTTTCGCCGCGACAACTTTCGAAACATTTTTAGTCCCCGGTTTCGAATTTAATTAAAGTTCGTTAATTGTTTCTCTGTGTAGCTTTTTGCAGGATCGGTTTGACATTGTTTTTTAAAAAGATGGAGATCGACTGGCTATTGAAGTGAAAGCCGCGGTTGGAAATTAGACGAGTTTATTCTTGTAGCAAGATGGTTTATTTATCGTGCAGTAAATGGCTGCTATTTTTAAATATTTAGTTATACTTGGCTGCTGAATGTGCGATTAGTGAATTTGAAAAAATAATATAGTTAGAGAAAATATCTATAATTCAATATCTCTTATTTCTCTTGATTTATTCACTTGGTTTTTACTGCTAATTTGAGATTAGTAAATTTGATAAAATAATATAGTCAGGCAGAATATCGAAAACTCAACGTCTCTTATTTCTTTTGACTCAATTATAAAATGCATTTATCCAACTGCAATCTTTGAATGCATTTGAACAGTCGACATTTAACGTATCTCAGACGTACATAAAATATAATTTTACTTGCTAAAATGTACTCACGTTTAATATTATTTTAAACTGATAAGCAGTCAAATACATTATAAATTAAGAAAACGATTAAACCTTGTTCGCCAATAAGCGCTATCAATTTTATGAAAGTAGTTACATAAATTATTATTGTATTACACGAATATTTTATTCCTTCTCTGATATTTATAAATTTCTCTTTAATTTTTATTTTTTCTTATATTTGTGTTGTATGGCTTCGAAACGATATACTTTAATGGTTATCGAATTTTAATTTAATAATTTATTAGTACTACTTAAAATCTGCAGTATAACCAGTTGAAAAGCACTACGAGTAACATTTTACGATCAATTATTAGTTTGACATTCCGTGTACCCAGTCTCCTCTAAATACTTTTACAAACCGCAAACGCCAATCGTCCGTGCCAAAAAGCTCGTAATCGCGCAAAGCGCAGACAGAACACAAGCAGCAAGAGTGAAAACCCGCGCCGTAATTCCCGTCATTACTCGAAAAGCAGCTTTCCCCCGCCGTCGACTCGTCTGCCGCCAAGACCCGAGGACTCCTCGATCGCCGGCGGCTTTATTATATTCATTCCGCTCGCGCGGGCCGGTCGTCGGCTAAGTAATTATACTATAGGCGCCGCGCGCGCTACCTGCTTCGGTCCATTTATGATATCCCCTCGGTGCGATTGCAATTGGAAAAAAATCGGCCGAACCGCATAAATTGTCGGCCGGGCCATTTACATACATACAGGTTTGCGCGAGTCGGCGCGAGCGGACGGAACTCTCGCGGGGAATGTGCAGCTCTTGCCGAATGTTCGAGAATGCTTTGTGCGAGCTGGCATGTGTGCGGGGAACTCGTTTTAAGGATAAGTTTTTTTGCTCCGCTTGCCAATTAACGAGGCTTCGTGCTTCGTTCACGGGGGGAAAAGTGCGTGCAACGAAATATAGCGACTGCTCGGTGAAAATTAATCAAACGCGTAGGTTTGATCGAAGCAACGAGCAAGCGCTTCACTTCTCGAAGATAAACGGAAAACAAGCCGAGGAGTCAAGGATGAATTCTAATCTAGAGCGTTAGCGGATAAACAAAAAGGAAATCAATCAATCGGAGATAAAATCTAGTGGCGAAAAACCCACCAGCGAATCGACTTATCAATCGAAGCGTGACCCAGACAGCGCACGCGATTACTAAATGAAAAGACGTACAACCAGTAGCCGCTGATAAGTCGAATCTCGTGAGGTCGAGCAAAAGTCTTCCGACGAAGTCCGCTAGATAATCTTCGCCGTTGAAAGGGGTGAAAGTCACGTTTCTTACGCAGTTCCGAAAGTTCTTGCACTTTTCGCGCTTTGCGTCATCCGCGTGTAGAAGTTGTTTATGTTCAACGTCGCATGTTAAGTAAAACTTGTAATTTTCGTTTATTACGTATTATATAATACATAATAGGATTCGAGCGATAAATTGAAGTTACTATTTCATATTTCAAACCGAAAACTTGTTCAAATCGAATAACCATCGGAATTTCAAATTTCCCAGCACTTCCCAAAATCACTCCCGCCCCGAACTCCCAAGTGAAAAGACAAGAATGCAACTCACTGCGAGTGAACGGTCCCGGTGTGCTTGACGTTCGTGTGCACGAAGTCGTTCTCGCTGGGCCTCTTCAGGTGGACGACGTGTCCGTTCTTCTTGTCGGCCATCGGCATCTTGTCACGATAAGTTCAAAAAGTTCACTCTCTCGAAGGAAGACTCTGGCGAAGTGCGTGCGATCGCTAACCGTGACAGTACTCTCTTTCTCTCTCTCTCTCGAGCTCGTTATCCAAGCGGAGGCTGGATCGGCAGTGCTTTATAGAGGCCGCGGGCCCCCGAGTTAAAGCGCGCGAACAACTGAGGAGGGGGGAACCCCCCCGAGCGCGCCGCCAATCGGCTACCGCGGACGAGGGACCGGCCGAGAGATAAAGGGGGGCAGATAAGCTGATGAGGCCGAGCTGGGATAGAGCTGATTTTTTTTTTATTTTTTGGACGCGAGAACTCGCGAGGAGGGAAGGGCAATTTTTCCGGTTCGACGCGGCTGTGGTGAAATGCGAGGAGAAAATTCTTGACAGTGCAGAATTGATGTTTGTCGAAAGTCAACTTTGTCTTTGAAGATTCTTTGGAGAGTAATTTCAAGTGGATGGAGTTTACGTAAGTCAATAGTAACTTTGCAGAAATAAGTTTTCGAAGTCTTTACTTTTGATGAAATAAATGTAAGTTATAATGAAATCAAAAACAAAACTTTCAAAGTATTCTAACAGCTTTGTTTGCGGCTGACAAAAGCAGACGCGTTACGTGGCGAAAATGGCATGTTCATAATACGTTACGTTGACTTGTGGTATGGTTTTTTACGAAATATTAATTTACTTTAATACCGCAGAAGAGCACACGCAGTTGTAAAGATAATTATGTATCGCTGCTCAATTTTTTTTTTCATTCGAACAGATTTTTGATAGCTCAGGGATGTGCGTGTCAACGTCTCATTAAAAGCTCGTCTTCTCTAATGTATTTTCTATTAAAATATCTTCACTTTAAAAGAATTAAAATTCATTTAGGAAAAAATTAATATTTAATCAATATCAGAATGATTTTAATATCAATAAGTATATTCGTTTTTGAGGATGTCATAATGAAAACATTTAATTGGATTTTTATCTTAAAATTATAACATCGTTGCCCAAGAATTAAAGATATTAAAATTATTGAATAAAAAAAATACAAAATTTCTGAAGGTCAAAAAATCTTACGTAAAACTTCTTACCATCCATTTTCAATCGCTCTCCAATTATTATTACTTATTTTTATCCCACTGATCCTTTACAACGAAAATTCCTCCGCAGAAAAAGCCAGCGCTAAACTTGCAATGCAGCTCGAGAGAAAAGCTCGAAAAGGGAGCAAAACGACGGGTGTTCGAAGCGGCGCGCAATGCGAAGATGCGTAAGAATCTGAGCGGAAAGAAAAGCGGCATTCCAGCAAAATTGCATTCGGAGCCGAGCATTTCTTGCGAGCAAAGAAATTTTTCGAGAGCCGCCAATTACCTTTATTCAAAAAGCAAAAGAAGACTTTCGAATAGCAAGTGGAATGATTTTTACATTTCGTGATAATTTTTTGCTCGTTTTGTGCGGTTGGAATTAGGAAACGAGATCATCGTTATTGCAAATTGAAAGGAGAATAAAAATTGTGAAATGCTGTTGATAAATTGCAATGATTATTCGATTGAGCTTATCGGTGGATCTGACGCAAAGTAAATTTTTAAATCGTTACTTAAGCTCTCCTGTGTTCTTTGACTTCGCAATTAAGTAGTGAGTGGTTTGAGTTAAAAAAAAATACTAATATGACTCTGGTAGAGATGAAAAACATTAAATACCTAGTTATAAGGTATTTTCAAAAATTTTACCTATATAATAGGCATTTTTACTTCCTAGTTAACTAACTAATGTAACGCTTTTTTTCATAGTCGGCAGACTTTTAAACTATTTTGACTTATCTGTCGGTTGTTACGGTAGGGTCTGTTCTTACCTCAGAAATACCCAGAAACTTGCTGAGTATTCTAGTTGTGAGCGCGAGAGATAGAAAAGAGGCAAGAAATTTACGTTTTCTTTAAAATTTTACCAAAGCAGTATTATAAAAAAAACTTTCATTTATGCTTCTTATTATTATTTCAGAAAGCTATCTGGAGCATTCAAAATCTTTTGTATATTGTATTGCATAACTAAGAATGGATTGAAACTTGATTCGAATATTTCTAGGTTATGCTTAATCTACTGAAATGATCCGAAAATGATCTGAAAAATCATTACATCAAAGTTGGTTAACTAGGAATGAAAAATATCTATAGTATACTTTCCTGGCCATTTTTGATAATTTTATCTCTACCAGAGAATCACGGCTTTAAATTGAATATTCTTATAATAGTTTTCCGTTTACAACATAAAAAGACGAGATCCGATAAAAAGATATATATATTTTTGTTTCGAAACAATGAATATTTAACTCATAGAGAAGGCCATAAAGTGCAATTTTAAATTACTCTTATTGTGCTATATTCAAGAAGAAAATATTTTCAACAACAAAATATCTTGACAAACATAAGTGATAAAAAAATTAATTTCTTGCTTCCATTTCAAGAAAGCTAATAAAAAATAAAAAAAAACTCATAATTTTTATTTTCATCGCCCTCAAATCTTTCAATTTCTGAATCACTCCACGATTTCGTAACATCATAGACGTACAAACAAAAATATTTTTGGCACTATCCGACTACAAAACACCAAACTCTATATACATCTCAATCATTGACGCATTATGAAAATAGATCCGATAGTTGCTCAATGATGTGCTGATCGTTGCACAACACAATAGGCAGTCCCGCGGGTGTATTTTTTCGGAGGAGAGCTTTCACTGCCGCTGATAAGGAAGATGCGGAGAGTAATGTGAGAATGGCTTGACTCACATTATATTACAATGTACTTGTGTTTTTCGAAAAGAAGCGACTTTGTGTTTATGCTTGGAAGTGATTGATTTTGCGCTTAACAGCGTTCTAAAATGATTGTCGAGAAATACAAAGCATTGTTGGGGCTATTTTTGATTATTTTTTGCTACCTTGATTGTTTTTTAACGAATCTTAACTGTATGCCGGCAAACAATTTTGTGTTCTTCGAAAGAAACAAAAACATATTTTGTACTTTAGGTTCAAAATTATTTATAAGGTTAACTTTTTATATTTTAAAAAAGTTTTTGAAAATTTCTTCAGAGAAGTCAATTAATTGTGACGCTTTTGATAAAATTAGACCATTTTTTTGATCGATATACAAGTTTGTACAGTGATATAATTATTTGTATTATATGCGACAACTAATTGAAGCTAAAAGTGTGCATAGGAAAATTTTACAGTTTCTAGAAAAATTCTTATATTATAAGCGCTTTCCTTAAGCTGATAAGAAAATTCCATGCACAATGAAAGAGCACATCGCGACAAAAGAAAGTGTTTGCACAAGAATTATCGGACAGTCAATTAATTCATTTCAAAAATTAATTTACAAAAACAAACACCTCATTATCCAATCATTTTTTATTTGAAAAATTATAACTAAATTTTATAATTTCTTCTACGAAATTTTAACTGTAATTGAACTGGTAAAAGTAATGGTAGAAATCAGAATATTATGATCACTTGAATAATCCGTTACTTTATGATCGTTCACTTTATGTTTAGCGAAATTATACCTATTCAATAACTACATATAACCGGATTTTAAAAAAACAATGATTCTTCTTGTACATTTAGATGCGCTTTTAAAATGATTAGAGACGCAAGTTTAACCGTAACTTCCTGCATTCTTTGAATGAGGTATACAGTAAATCTTAAAAGCTGTAATATACATTTTCCGTTTGAATATTTTGTATGCTATTTTCATGGGTCATAAAATGTGTCTGCATTCAAATAATAAAAATTTTAATCATTTATGTTTCTCGGGTCTTTATATTTTATAGCCGCATATAAAGTATAATTTTTGTAATGAATTTAAAAGAGGTTGAATCAACCAGTTTGCTGTTTGAAAAAATGTTAATAATAACGCTTCATTGAATAAGATTAACTGGCAATTGTCTGCCATTTAAACGAGCCTTTACCAACTAAATAACATAAATAAGTGATCGTGAAAGCTGTGATTGAAAATATTCCTATTCACATTTTCAACTCTACGCAACCAATAAATAGAAAGTAGATGATTTTTAAAGTTAACAAAATATTAGAATTCAAAGTTAAATTCTAATAAATAATTCATTATTATTATACTAAAATAAGAATAAACATACGTTTCTTCTTATAAAAGTCTGTAAGCAAAGTAACAGAATAATTCTCTACACTAAAGTTCTCTTCTTGCAAAATTTTATCGAATTAGCAGTTGAAATCAATAGATAATCCAGAGTTATCCGGGCGGACTAACAGCTCGGGCGACTCCGGTAGTGCGAAGTGTGGGTGTATATGTGTACATAACGAAGCGCGCGAAGATAAACTTCGCAGGGGTTTCTAGCGTCGATCCAATTACGACAACACTGAGTCATTCGCAAGAGCCGGAGCGCGCCGGGCAAAGTTGTGCAGACACCATACCCTTTCGTCGAATACGCGCGCATCGGTGCGTCGTTTTCGTTTTAACGCGGAGAAGGTAGGGAGTACGGAATCATGTCCGAATGTCTAGATATGCTCGAATAGAAGTTGTGGAAGAGAATAATAGATATTTTGATTGAGGGGATAGTTTAGAAATTAATGTAAAACCTTCGTCTTAAAACATGTGTTGGAAAAATAGCAGAAATAATCAAAGTTATTATAAGTTTGACATTATTAATTAAATAATTGATAGTTGATAAGTACACTTGAAATAAAACGGAAATCCGAATATTTATTCGGATAACATCGATTCATAGAAGTTTTTAAGGAAATTTGTTTACTAATCATATTTTTTTAGAAAGATCGCTGCGACTTTTTCTTAGAATTTACTTTCGCGCTGTGGATTAAATCAGCCGCATCAAAAGCAACAAAATAAAATATTATGATACGTTTTTAAAATATATAGAGAATATGTTTTTTGGAAAAATTCTTACCTGAATAAATGTTAAAGCATCTCATCAATTGTATTAATTCAATCAATATTTTGGAGACGTATACATATGCTGAACGCATTCCGAATTACACATTTATCGTTCATGAGAGATAAACACAAAAAAAGTCTACTTTTAAAAAATAAGCATGTCTTGCGTCAAAACCTCACGATAAATGACGAAATCAGGTTTTCGCAGCTCGTCATTTGAAAAATAATAAATATTTACTTATATTTATGAATTGCCTTTCCATTTAATAATAACTGACAAAATAAAAAAATAAAAATTAAAATGTTCCTCAAAATTTAATTTTTAAATAAACATTTTTAAAGTTACAAAATAGCACATTAATTTTTATCTTTGTTTTAAATTCTTTTTGAAGCAAGGCAGTAGCGAAATAATAAATCATTAAAGCTGTTCTTATCGACGCCATATTGATTAAGATTAATGTAGGTTCTCCACATAGCATGCATTATTAGAATTATTGCTCTTTTTAACTCATAAGGTTGAACTTTGAAAAATATTAACAAAAATTATTTGAAAAATTTTTCATAAATTCATAAGGATTTATATATGATGCGTATGATTAAACGTTTACTCGTACCACCCGAATTAGATACCGATAATAAATTCAATTCTAACAAAAATTCAATCTGTATTTTAAAATTACGTCAATCATTTTCGTTCCTACTTTCGTTTTTATTATTAAATTTTTTCTCTATGTACATGTTTTTGTAAGAAACATTTGTAAAGTAATTGATATTTTAATTAAGAAATTGACAAAACGCCATCGCGTTTTTTTTCCATCCAACCCAGATTTAAACAATTCAAGTATAAACCTCGAGCAAAAATTTCTGTAAGTATATATCATTTCATTCCTTTCCTCAAAAGAAATACGATGACAATAGCTATTATCACGATGATTAGGTAAAAAAGTATCGCCTCAATGCCGTAACAATTTTAACAGCGGCTACGTAGCCACGAGAGCCGCAATTGTCCGTTCGATCGTAACTATAGATAGGACCGAAGTAAGTGCGACAATTACTGGTATTTACTCACTACGTATCACGCGATCGACATTACCAGAGGAAGTCACAGCCGCCTTTTCCCTAACCTAACATTCCACAATCAGGAAATTTTCGTTACCAGAAAATTCATCAGTCCTCCGAGAAAATAACCCAAAACAAAAGAGCATCGCTTACTTTTCGAAGCACCCTTTACAGAGGCAAGTAACGTTGAGTACTTGTTCGAGCGTGAGGTGGACGTTGGTGTTGTTGCTGCCTTCCATACCGTAAATCCGCAGGTCTTCCTCGAAAATCAATAATGCCGACAGTGCCGCTGCTTATGCCTTCTCACTTCGCAGTGTATCTGCGAAATGACAGTCGAAAATAGCGTTGCCACCGCGATTTTCGTGGCACCTATGAGGACTACAGATGGCAGGCAAGCAACGGCAAGCGGTGTAACTGGTATCGTTCGCGAGCTACTTTCGTTACTCTACATAGAGGTTAGACGACATTGACCCAGAAACACTGAGAATGTACGTGTCCGTGAGAAGGCTGTTCGTCATGCGCGATGGGCATCATGGATTTAGACAGTGGGGTTTTTTCGACCAAAGGTTGGCATTGCTTGATTTTTTTCGATTTGTACCCACGGAAACTGATGTACACGAGGCATTACCATAGAGATAATATAGATAGAGTGGAGAAACTATACCTTCTCCCGTAAGTGAAATTGACGCGCTGTTAGAAAGAA
>JAWWEM010050397.1:0-11606 GCA_035582935.1 Ormyrus thymus
GGTTTTATCTTTAATTAACGTTTACTAAAAAACTATCGGGCGTATGCAAAAATGGTATTAGAATTTTCGACTCAAAAGGGGTTCCTCTACAAGGTACTTCCTTACTGACAATACCTTTCGGAACACCCTGTATATATATATCGGTGCACCGGTGATTTATGACCGGCGGCGACCTCGTCGATTTTAATCGCGAGAAAAACAGGCAAGGTCGCGGCCGCTGATTTTTCCCGCGAGCAAGTAACGAGCGCGTATAATTCAATTTTGACGCGGCCCTTTTTCTGGACTGGTCGCGGGCTGAAATTTGCGATGCGTGCGGAGAGAGCTCTTTTCGGAGGGCATTCTTTTTTTTCAGAGAAGTGGGAGGGTCGCGGTACGACTTTTAGTGCGGGGAGTTGCCGATGGGATTATTTGTTTAGCGGTAAAATGTGGTGCGAAGATGAGTCGGTTTTCGTTTTTTGAGAAGATCTTTGTAAGGCGGAATTAAGCTGTCAGAAAGTAAATCGACGATTTTAAAAGAGGAGTTCATTATCCCTCATAGTCTATTTGTGTGCAGTGCTGCATTAATATTTCAATGCACATTGATGCAATATTTATTGTTACGTAGATTTTCACAAAAAATTTAACAATCACTTATAAAAATGTATTTCCACTGACTAAAACGAGTAAAACGGCGTTAAAATTACAAAGAAACCTTAACATTCATCATTAATTTGAGTTACATTTAATGAATTCAATCATTTGTTAATATCTTGAAATTAACAGACCATAGAAACCTATCGAATTGTCACATCGATCAACGAAAACAAACAGTCCATCTGAAAGCAACATGAAATTCCAAAACAATCCTAACAGCGCGGTCGATCTCCTAAAAAAGAAAGAACGCACACACCAAAGGGTGCAGCCAGCTAACCTTGACATTTCGCTTTAGAAAGGCGCTTTTGTTTCCGCGTCGCTCGCCGATAACGTCAGCTTTTCTCGCCGGCGCCATTTTTTAATTAGCGGTAAATTCGAGAGAGGGAAATAAGCTTCCATCGGCCGCTCAATCAAGTCAAACTCAATTTACTCGCGTCTTCGCCGCCGCCGCCGTGAATTTTGCTCCGTAATCAATCAGTCAATCAATCATGCAGTGGGGATATAACGGCTCGTCGTGATTAAGCGTTAAAAAAAGAAAAAGAAATAAACTGGACACGCAAAGAAAACATTACGGTGTTTTCGATTTTTCAGCGACAAAACCGGTGTTTAATTTTCTACGGATTCTACTTCAAATCTCCCCAGTTATTACTTCGGTAAATAAGAAATTTGTCGTGATTTACGGACTGGCTGAAATTCATTGACAAATCAGGTTTAATTTGACGGCAAGTAAAACTTTTAAGTCACTCTTTTTAAGTAACCGAAGTAGCATCCGAAACCATTCAAAAAAATCGAATTCCTTTAACAACTAATTGAATCTTCGTTAGAAATTTACATTAATTTTAGAATAGAAATCAAATACTTTTTTTTAATTTGCGATCGCTATACAGATTCATTTTTAAAAGGATGCTGAATCAGCGCAAAGCTTGCGGAAGAACTCTTTGTTTTCCTGAGTCTGCATTTTTGGGATTTTTTTACATCCGACGACATGTAAATTAATAGCATAGAGTGTTTTATGCCCTGAAGAAGGAAATACTAAAAATTTCCGAGACGAATCCTTACTAACAATAACTCTTCCTAGCTATGAGAATTTTTAAATAATTCTTAAATTTAAAAGTTCGGAAGTGATCAAATTTTTATATTTACGCAAAACAATCTTAAATCCCGGCCTGATTTTTCAAAAACTGGTAATAATCGAAAAAGGACGTCGTAAAGAAAATTTAATTAGGACTGGAAAAGGCCGCGATTTATGTTAATAAAACGTGAAATACAGTAAGAACACGCACACATTTTCCTGTTTACAGCTCCGGCTGGAAGTGACAATAGGCACTTGAGGAGCGCTCCGCCATTGTTTCCATTGTCGGCTTACTTTACTACCGCTGTATAATTAACGCTTTATTTACTGTTTAGAGATAAGCAATCGTTGTTTGTTGAGCATTTCAGATGACGATTCTGGCGAGCTGCGCCAGGAGCCTGGATCGGCGGGGGGACTTCGCCAGACTCTACGCGACGAAGAGAATCAAGCCGCTCGCCTCTGAGGTACTTGTATCTTTTAATTTAAAACTTTGTGTCCGTTCTGGAAACAGATTTTATTTTTAGGGAAAAATTATGGTATTGAAAACAACATAAATTAGTTTTTTAATATAAAGGTGAACGTAAGCAAGTGGAAAAGAATTTGTCTTTTATAGTTTAGAGCATCTTTTGTTGTTTATCGAATGTTCGGCGAGCATCCTTAATATTTGAACGGCCAGAGATATGAAAACGCATAATAATTTATTTTCTAAACCCGCGAGGTGAATTAAGGAAACCTCCGCTGAAATTTAATGACTGGAGGCACACAATCATTTAGGACAATTATTCGCAATGCTCCAAATAAGCCTAACAGGAAGGCAGACGTGCGAGCATTGAAATCTCCGGTAGCTGCGCTCTCGGCCATTAAAGCGCTCTTGAAGAATTTCAATTTCGAGCCGCGCGTATCGGACAATGAGCATTTTTGCCGCGCATTGTAAATTGCCCGTGTTTGCTTTAATGGGAAAGTGGGAAAACCTGCTCAGGTCGCTGATAAATGTGGATGAATAAGGCGTGTGTATTAGGAGTAGCTTTTCAAAAGTGCATAATGCGATTTGGCGCGGCAGAACTTGTATTTGTATCAAATGCCGGATTAATCTCTGTCAAGCTGTTCTGATATTGTGGTCGATTTCTTAGCTCGAGAGTACAATGTTATTGTGATAGAAAAGGAATCCACTCTTACATTACAAATCGGTTGAAATTACGTAGATGTCAAGAAAATTTCATCAGTTTTTAATTAGAAAGATGCAAAAGACTTTCAAGCAAACAGTAAGTGTTTATCCGGAAAAAATTGGCACCAATTCGCGTACATTTTGTTTTCAACAATCCGTATTTCAACCTTATAACCGGAATGAGTAAAGCATTTTGAAATTTAACTTTTTTGTTTTTCACCAGAATTTCTAACAATAAAATTCATTAGTTGCATATTACCGCAAGAAATATTTATTCGACGCGAATTCAGTATCATTCAAACTGTACAACAATTTCCTTTTTTCACCCAAACCCGCAAAACTCGCGCCTCGCAAATGAAAAAAAATCGCTATCCTCCCGCGATCGGTAACGCTCCGATTCCATCCACTCGCAGCTCCTCACTCCCGCCAAATGATTATCGGCGCAGCGTTGCGGAGGCGCCGCTCATCGCGGATTCACGGCGGATAGTCGCGCGCGGGGGCGGACGACGGCGGAAGCGGAAAATAATTGACGCGACACCTGTCCCGTCCTCTCCCTCTGCCTCTCGCTCTCTCGCCCGATTTGAAATATCGCCCTCTGCGCAGCTCCGCGCGCGTCCGACGCACTGTTTGCGCAGGGACTCTCTTCCCCGAGCTTAATGGCCGACTGCTTAGCGATAAATCATTTTGTTTATCGCCAGGTTTGCAAGGAAATTCGCGGAGGATTTATTCTCTGCTGATTTATGATTTATATGCAAGGCTCGCAGCGGCGATTTTGCTGGTTTGTTTGTCCTTAAGTTTATTAGAATTAGCTCCGAGGGATGTCTTTTTTTTCAGCGGGGTTGGCGTGTCGGGTATTTGAATTGCAGATTTTTTGATTGATTTTTTTATAGGTGACCTCCGTTAATAAACAGTTTGAAAATACGTTTTAGTTATAAGTAAAAGATCCTTTCTGATAATTACATTTTTACTTGCTCGATTAGTTAAATATTGCGTCATAGTAAAAAGTTATCAGAAATCAACGGAAAATGCTTCTCGCTCATAAATTTTGCAACATCTTTACAACATTTAATACCCGATTGAAATTCCATACTATCAATGGACAGGGATTAGACAAGAAAAATAAATGAAGCTTATAATAAACATTATATTCCTTTTATTAGATACTAAAGAGAAAATTCCAGAAAACATCGTTTTAAAATCAATTACCGAGATTTCAACTCATTAACATCATCCAGAGATCAGCCCAATACCACCTCCATCTTCATCCCAACGCCATTTATCACTTGCTAACCACCTAAGCCATGCATCATCCTTCATCGATCAATTCGACCGAAAAATGAAGAAGAAAAAACCTTGTATGCAACAGGTGCTGACGAGCTACCTGAAGCAGACCTCGGAGCCTCCCTGGACGTCGTACTTCGTCCGGTACGCGGACATAAGCAACGACCAGCGTGGCATGTCGCACTTCAACTGGCCGGTCGGCGGCAGCAACTACCACGTGCTGAGGACCGGCTGCTTCCCCTACATCAAGTACCACTGCAGCAAGCGACCGAGGCAGGACCTCAGCTTTGACGACGCGTTCTTCAAGGTGATCAAGATCATCAACCTTGGTGAGAGCCGATATTTATAGAGTCCCGGCAGCGTTTCCTCCGCTTTTCTGGAATGCTTTCTGGACGCGAGCGAGCGGAGACGCCAAGTCGCAGAGGCGAGAAATTCACCTGGTCGTTTGAAATCTTATGGAGGAAAACTGAGGGATGAATTGTTACAATTATTAGTGTATGTCAATACAAACTCGACGAGAAAATTATTTTTCAACAGAGTATTATTAAACAATCATTATTAAACGTGTGTAGATTGCACCGAGAGAAGAGATGTAGTAAAAATGGCTAATAGTCGTGGTAAAAATTACCATACTGTTTAGTAAATCTCAGAGATACAAAACCACAAAAATTACATTACTTTGTAAGAAATGTTACTATACAGTTTCGTCATTTTTCGAATATTTTCAGTCCTATAAAGTATAGCTATTTTTTTTTTTTTTTTTTGTTCTGGAAGTTTGCGATCGCTAATTCACGAGACAGTAAAGCAATTTTTACTACATATTTTCTCTCAATGTGGAAATGATTAAATATCAAGCTAGAATACTTTGGAATTGCGATGAATATTTTCGTCCACATTTTCAATACTTGCGCTTTGATTATAGAGAAGCTTTTCGTTTCGGCTGCGCTTTTCCTCCTTTTTGATTGCCGGACGTGGATTTTACCGCGGCTTATCACTACACGTTTTTGCTTTTATGAAAGTTTTGTTGGCGGATGTTTTTGAATGTGCAATAAAACTTCTTTAATTGCTTATGTAAGGGCAATTTATTTTTCACCAACTTTACGCGGAATCGATGCGAGATAAGAAATTAAACTTTCTCTCCTCGCGCGCTTAATTAAAAAACTCTCTGATGTAAGGCGTTCGGGTGTCGTGAAAAGGAAACAATAACATCAAGTTATCGATTACTGCGAAGCCAAATGATTGGTAAATACCTCGCTAATAATTTAAAATTTACCTCGCTAATAATTGGCTCGCGTAAATTTTAAACATTATGTGCCGACAACCCGGCATCGGACGTTTCCTGTCTTTGATCATCAAGATAATAGATAATAATAGCTTTTATGGATGTCGCTCGGCGAGGAATTCGCAGGAATTGAAACAAGACCAAGAATAGTTTCGCGAACCAGAATAACAGGATCCGCTCGCTCTCCTCTTTTTGAAAAAGCTATATATATATTCCTTTTAATGAAAAAGGACGCATGCCCGAACGAATGCGGCAAAGGATCGAAATTACAATGGACCAGATTAAAGTCCTTTTCCGCTCAATTCAGCCGTGACGCCGTGAAATTCTATTTCGGATTCCTTCGAGCGCCGCGCTTTACGACATCGGCCTTTTCTTCTACTTCACAAATCCGAGAGAGTCCTTTCAGTTTTTACTGCCTCTCTCATCTTCACCGACGAGCGAAGCTCAGAAAGATTAACGGTAATCGCGGCGGCGATTGTGCAATGGCGAAAAAACGAGCGCCTTTCGAATATCGCTTGTAAATCAAAATGGTTATATTGTTAGTCCAGCAACAAATATTTACGACGACACCGTCGTGCGCGCTGCTTTGAATATTTATAAAGCGCCGAAAAAAAATGTTTTCGGACGCCGAGTTGTAACTATTTAATAAATATTATTGCTTTTTATATTGAACGGTTATGCAGATATTTTCTTAGCGCCTAAATTTCGTTTCCCGCGTCGGTCATGAATTGCTAATAAAGGATATATAGGAAAGAGAGAGAGAGGCGTAAATAGTTTTTTGCTCATTAATCGCGCCGATTTCACCTCTCGGTTGCAGGCATACCAACCTTGATGTACGGATTAGCGGCGACGCAACTGATCCGGCATTCGGAGGTCGTCAAAACGCCCAGCGGCGACGTCACGATTTTCTTCCTGCTGCCGGAGGACAAGGGATCGCAGTACTAAGAGGATGAGGACTTAACCCAATAAGACCAGTGATCGTTGTGTGTACATATATTTAGAGTTTAAAGCGAATGCTTTTGCTTCATAAAATGAATACGTACATATTCACAAGACTGTGCAAACTGTAATAAATACATTGAAAGTTTGTCAAAAGCAGTGATAAAAAAGAATTTCAAAAACCCAGATAAAATTTGTCCCTACAAAAAATACTTTTTTATTCGAGAAATATGCAGTTTGCAAAATTTTACACGGTTTTTTTTTTTATAAAAACAATAATTTTTTATCATTAAATCATTAAGTGCGTTCTACAAATAAAATAATTCTATTTTAAAATTGAATTCTCTCGGCACTCTCAGTAGACAACAGTACATTGATTGAATCTTTAATTTGAACGTTTCACACATTTGATTTATAAAGATTGTGACTCTTCAGAGCTTTTGAGAATATTATATTTCAAAAAATTCTTTTAAGTGATTAAAAATTTCTATAAGCAAATTTGCGCAAATTGTTAAAAGAGAATACAACTAAATAAAATTTTGATTACTTTAGCGACCTGCAGTATTTTAATTTATCCTAAAATAACAGTATATATACTTATAAACTTTCTATTCTAATTAAATTATCTCCCTTTTTAAGTTTTGATTAATTTACATAAAACATAAACTAAAATAATAAAGTTTCTAATCTACGATTTTGATAACCCGAGTGGAAACTAAAAGCGCGAGAGAATTTCCATAAATGTTTGTGTGTGTGTGTGCAACATAGTAAAAGACTTCAAAGCGTCAACTGAAATATACGACTCGTACATAATTACCCCTAATACATATAGCTAAGGATCCGCAATGATTTATCACCGAAGCGTTAATCAGCCTCGAAAGTACCGAACTTTCACTGCCTACAATCTAAAAGCTGTTTATAATTAACCCAACCCACTCCTCCTTAACCGATCTAAATCAATGCGCGAACTCACATCTTCAAAAAATCGGCAGCATGTTACGCAAACAAAGGCACGCGGCGGCAGATAAATCGTAAGCAGAGCAGCATTTAAAAGCGATGCCAGCGATAACTTTGGGAATTAATTGCAGGTCACGTCGCGTGGGCGTAACCTTGTAGGTTATGTCGTCCGATCGCTCCCCTCGCCGAGAGATTGACGTTTATTGAAAGCGTCGTAGAACATTTTTGATTCAAAAAACTTTTATCTTTGATACTCTAGTTTTTAATCGGAGCAGTCACTCCAACTCTTGTACTCCTCGGCAGTTATGGTTCCCTTTTCTCCGTGAAAAATCCGAGAAACAGTTTTACTCCCGGGTGTCGGCAACATAATGTTCCCGACAAAGTCAGGAAATCACGCAAGAAGAAAGGAACACAAGCACAACTAAAAACAATATTACGACTATTTTTACGGTCTTAACCTTTAGAGGACGAGAATTTGGAATTTTTGATTTCTGTTGCTTTTCTATAGAAATTGGGTAAACGTGATAGTTGATATCTCAAAACTAACATAGGTAAAGTGTCTATCATTGGCATGGTCCGTATAGGGGCCATTCCGTCCGGAAGGGTAAAGATAATGTTAATTTTTTTCAGTTTTTTGATAAAAATCGATTTTCTGCCTCAGAAAATCAACTGATTCACACCCAATTTGGTATACAAGGGTTTTCGAAGTGGCTGATTACGAATATAACATCCGTTTTAGAAAATTGCTCAATTGAAGATGGCAAATCCAAGATGGCAGACAAGATTTTCAAAAAAATAATTTTCAAAAACTAATGTGAGATTCTGAGAATCAACAACCCCCAAAAATACCCTTATGCCGAATTTGGTAAAGATTTGATGATTTTATTGAAATTCTTGTCCATGGCCCGTATACAAGTCTTCGCACCCTCTAAAGGTTAACCAAAACGTTCCGAATACAAGTCTGATCTCTTTTTTTTCATCTATCTAACAACTGCGACTTTACAATGAAGTTTGCTTTTCTTCTATATATTCGAATACATTTAGACGATATTTTCTAATATTTTAATTTTAATTGCGTAATTTTCATATATAATACAAAGTATATCCTATCCGTAATACTCATCATGTTATATATATAGTGTTAACACGATAACAGCGCAGCACTTCTACAACTAATTATGGAGCTACAAATGTGAATCAAAAGAGCCACCCTACTTTATGAGTTTCTATACAGCCGTATATTTTTGACTAGTCGCTGTGTGTTAACTCCTCGCTCGGCTACTCACCTGATACTTTCAAGTTTACGATATGGAAGCTTTGAACTTCTAAGACGGGTAATTGATCATTTTTGAATATAATGCGATCGAAATGACTGAGAAAATTAAATTGACGAGTGGTAAGGTTCTTCACAATTTGTATTGCAAGTAGTTCTGTTTTAAATTAATTGGATTTTTGTATTGTTTTATTAGTACTCTGAAGAAAATCTAAGTCCAAGACGAAACATCGGCATTTATTTAAAAATAAAGCATTTTATGAATATCACGGACCATTGATTTTCTACTTAAATGGTCAGTTTTTCTCTCCGGGTCATACCAATTACGAGGATGTATCTAATAGTCCCGTTGAATTTGCGAAGCTATGAACTTTTTCAGGTTAACGAAAGCACGCGTTAATTACAAAAACGTTATTAAGTTGATACGAAGGCGCTAACTCGTTAATTTATGCAGAACTTGAAACACCATTACGGAGCGCGAGTTTTTAGCTTCCGCATTTCACGTTAGTTGCTTTGGACATAAAGCCGACGGGAACTGTTTGCTGATTGAACCATAAAGTGTTGCCCCGTTAAAACGCGTAAATTTCTGCCTTTTTAGCTCCCAATTTTTTTTTCAGCCAACAACTTTATATTATAATTAAACTAGATGTGTTTGCGGATGAAGTTCACTCACCGTTTTAGCTGTCCTCGACGTAATCGCCGTCGGACTGGTCCACTTTGCGCAAGCCTGAAAAAGAAATGACGAATTTTTAGTTTTGCACGAAAAGTTTAATAAGCATTTTTTTCTGATTAGGCGCGAGCTTGTGTAAGTTTTGGACTTAAATAATAATAGCGCAATAAATACTGATGATTCATTATAAAAAGGTGACTTCCTGTTTCAAAACTTTGCATACAGGCACTTTAGCATGTTATTATTGCTATGGAAAATTTATTACTCTGCAGTTGAAAGATTTCTTGTAAAAAGTACGACGCCCACCGGTTACATAAAGCCTTAAATGACATGGAAACACTTCCTAAATGTGTTTCGTTAATTCATTTTTAGATTTTCTCTATTTTTTTATGAAATGGGCCAACGCCTTTTATCCAAAAGCCGTAAAAAATATGTTTAAAGTGTCATAAATGTATTACATTTCAAGTCAGGTAATAAAACAATAAAGGCAATATATTAGATGAACTAAATTCAATTATAGATGTTGCATGTTCAATAAAGGTGCTTTCGTTTAAAGCAAGAATGCAGTGACCGATACTAGTTAAAGTTTCTAAGGTTACGAGTGACTTTATTATTTAATGAATATAGTCATGGCAGTGACGTCACAATGCAACGATTTTAACAGTCCCTCTAATTCGATTAGTCCAAATTACCATTTCATTTGTCTCCAAAAGAAACGAGCGCTCGTTCTGTCAAAGCGAGCAAGAATCCGACACGACGACAGACAAAGGAACAATCGCAATGCCAGCCGGGCTTTTTTTCTATTTTCGCGCCTTTTTTCGCGCCGCCGCCGCCGCCGCCGCGGCAGTTGAGTAACGACCGCCGCCGCAGCGCGCGCGGCGGAAAACGCGCCGATCATTCGAGCGTGCACATGTGCTTTCTTTATTATATCGGCTGCGGCTTTCTTGATTTACGATCGCAGTAAAAACGCTCGAAGAGCCTTTTTTTCGAAATGCCCGTTGTTAACCTTCGCTCGCGCGGGTGCTTTCACCGCGTTTTGCATGCGGCTTTACGACTGCACCTCTCTCGCGTCCGATACCGAGAGCCTGTCGGCCCATTGACTCCTCGCGTTGATTGGAAGCCTTTTTTTGGGAGGAAGGGAGAGCTGCGGTGAGAATTGAAATCGAAGAGGCTTTTAAACCTACGCGACTGATTTAGAGATAGCGGAATTCTGGGGAGCCGCGTTTTTTCGAAGAAAGGGGAATGGAAGAAATTTTCAAGCGGAGATAATTTATAGCACGTGAAAGTGCAAAAGTTCACCAACACTACTGGTAAGTGAATTTTGATGACATAAAACTATATTTTTCTGTGCAGTACCAAAATCTATATAATTATTGCCTGGTAGAGTTTGATTTAATTTTTTGAATAGAAATTGGCCAATTCTATTAGACTGGTGACTAAATATTGCCCAAATATCTGGTCAGATACCATGCCTAAATGTAACATTTTTTAGTAATTTTACGACAGTTTTCTAATTAGTTTGCTAATAAATTGGGCATAAATAAACTAATTTTTGGCCAATTAATGGATTGCAACTATTTGGTTATTATTTGTACAGATCTTATGCTATAATTTTGAGCCAAATCTATTTTAAAATTTAATCAAAAAAAATTTACATTAAATTTGTAGATCCACGATGTATTTTTGTCCGTTTTTTAGGATCACATTTTTCCAGCACTAGTACTACGCATAAACTGCTTTGAACACCATTTAAAATGTTCTTATTTCGACCAGAGTTTTGATGACAGCAGTTCACTTTTCTATTAATTAGCAACGGCGGATTGTTATTATTTATATCTCCAAAACGATACCTCAACTAACCTTCAATATTCTTTCGAAACAAACCCCGCAAAAGCCTGACATCTTCCGGTCGCCCCTTCATCCCAAGAGAAAACCGTCGAATAAAGCCCCGTCCAATCCGCTAAAAAGTCTGGCAAAGGCGATAAATCCAGCGGAAGCTTTGCATCGACACGCGAGCCGCGAGAGACGTGTCGCGTTTATTGCGGCTCATTGAAAATGAGCGGTCAAAGGATCAGGGAGTATTTACGCCTCGCGGAAGCCGGCCGAGCCGAGGAGAACATTCCCCGCTAACTTCTCAGGGTGCACTATGCTATTACGGCCATTCAGAACTCGAGATATTTAATGCGGCTGCGAGAGAGAGGCGAATAAAGGAGCCACTTTAAATCTCTCTCTCTCTCTCTCTCTCTCTCTCTCTCTTTTTCTCTCTCTCCCGGTCGTCCTTTTCTGCCTCTAATGAAAGATACGCGGGCTTAATTTATAGGCGAGTTCGGTCAC
>JAWWEM010050398.1:0-11605 GCA_035582935.1 Ormyrus thymus
GGAAGACTTTTGACATGGCGAATAAGTGCATATACACTTCGAATAAGTGAATTTTCACTTATTGTACTTTAGAGAGTTACTAATGAAAGCAAAAACTTCAAGATTATAATGATGATAAGTACTGGAAGTTATTTCAACTTCTTGTACTTTTTTTATAGATCCCTTTTTTAACCTAACATTATAACAAGTTTATATTTCTCAGAGTATTTGTATAATATTACAATACTCATAATTTTTATTTAACTGTAAAATGTATTTTGAACTTTTGAAAAATAGTTTTTTAACAGGAAAGGACTTCTTTCAATTATTTAAGAAAATTACTACTATTTCTTTTGTTACTGCATATTTTTTCTAGATCCTAAAACTTAAGAAACTATGTGGAAAAAATATTTTATATAGAAATAAAAATAATAACAAGGAATACTAGTTTTAAAGGCTTTTATATGAATAGTAACTACTACAACAAAATAATTTTTTACGTTCTAAAAAGTACATTGCTTCAGTTATAAGTTAAGCAATAGGAAAAATGAAAGAACAAAAAGATTATTAAAAACTATGGGACAGAAACTACGAAGCCAAACTTGTTTTTTTGCGAAAGAACTTTCTACAAAAAGACACAAAAGAATGGGTAAAAAGCACCAGATTATTTCTCCGCAAAGGGAAAAATGTAACTCGGCGTTTTATGACAACGAACACCAAACGTCGTGAGGTGCGGTTTCTTTCTCAAAGGAAAAAAAAAGATATTCTCTAATTACGGATATGCTTTTAACAACGCACTCTTATTATGGAACTCTACGTTTTTAACACATTTTTAGATCTGCGAAAGATATAAACAAATTTATTCCGAGACACTTTAAAAAAAAATTGTTATTCAAACAGTATCATATGTAATTTCAGTTATGTTTTAAAGTTTAGACTTTTATTAAATTGTTGAAAAGTAATTTTCTCTCATAATTCAAATTAGTCGAATTACCAATATAGAAACTCCAAAGTTGGAAAAAAATTATAAATTGTTGCCATATGACCAAGTTACATTATAAACTTTAACACCGCGGACGAGATAGTGGATACGATATGGAAAAAAAATGCGTTCTTAGTTGCAGCGTAGCAAAAAATGACGGCTCCTGGTTAGCCGATAAGCTGATAAGTTACTACCGGTCCTCACGTACACAGGTACTATAACTTATTTTGCACTTCTTTTTGCAAGTACTTAACTTTTTCTCAAAGTTTTGAAAGTGTCTAAAAAATTAATTCTACAGATGCCCTAATTTAAATTACCAAAGTAGTGCGAGATTTATTTCTGAAAGATTTTGCTCTTACAAAGTTCGTTATTGCTCAAAGCACGATTAAAGTGCAGTTTAAACTTTGAAAAATCACTTAACCTTACGGCAATGCCACCCTGCATTCTGGATTAGTTCTCTCATTTGAAAATAATGCCAGCTTCTTCGAGGTATGCAAGTCAAATGTGCATTCCCATCACAGTGGCCTGTAGTACGTTGCGCGTAGATAGGTAAGCGTCAGAAAAACTCAAGGAAGCGAATAGTAAGGAGATAGAGCAAAGAAGAAAGAGAGATAAAGAGCGGTTCGTAGGAATAAGTTAGTTCATAGAAAGAGAAAGATAGATAGGATAAAAGTAAATGGCGTAGTGAGAGTAACTGAAAAGAATGAAAGAATCCACGATACTATGCGGCTTCATCTTCTACCGTTGCCGTTGCCACTGTGGGCCGACTCCGTTCTCTGTTCGAGCACTCGTCCCGTAATAACTTTTCTCGGAAAGTTAATTAATCCCGTGCTCCCCTTTTTTTGTTCTCTCCCCCCCCTCTCTCTCTCTCTCTCTCTCTCTCTCTCTCTCTCTCTCTCTCTCTCTCTCTGAAATTCGCCTCCGTTCATTCGTGTTTTTTTCGGCCACAGAGCTTCTGCATACCGTTTATAGGCATTTCTATACGTGTCCTTTAAGTTTCCTTGAAGTTCATCAAAAATCATATCGGTTTCAATGTTTCACTGCATGGTCAATTTCTTTAGTTAATTTTGAAGAAAATCCAAACAGAAATTCATTTACTTAAGAAAAGCTAGAGTCCATTCATTCGATCGCCATTACGCATAAATGAATTGAGTCTAAAAAAAAAATGTTAATTTCCTAACTACGTACAAGTAAGTTTTCCGAGGACGACAAATTTTCTGTCGTAAATATTTGAATTCTGAGAAAATTTTTTAGTCAAATACCGTCGGGGATTAGCAATTTTAAATGCAGTACCTACATTTGAATAACTTTGCATGAACGTTTACCGTTAGTATTACTGTTCAAGTCATCGCTTAAGTCTGCGGTTTTGTGGTCTACCATGGAAAATTAAGAAACACTTTAGAAAATGCTTTATTATCGTGCAGGAGCGATCGGTCAAAAGTAATTTATATTATATTAATTATAAATTAATATTCTCAGATCTTTTGCAAATTCATTGTTACATCCATTAAATTCATTTTATTCTATACTATAAATATATACTTAAAACTTAATTCCTCAGGTAAATAAAAACGCAATAGTGTATTTATTAGAGAAATTGGTAAGATAAATTCCTATGGAAAAAAACGATAAAATCCTATTAACTAATCTTAAACTAGTGCAGATACGTATACTGAAACCAATAAAATTTATGGCTTTGAATAAGTTTTTATAAGTTACTTTTTCAACCGGGTACCTACTTGTCAATATTTGTTGTAAATGTCAGGAAAAAATGTAAATTTAAACTAAGATGATCTTTCTCTTTGTATGCAGCAGCTTTTTGTTGAGAAGATTTCTCCAGCTTCACGCATGTTTGCACAAAATGTTTAGAAATTTTAACGGAACTGTATATGAATATTATCTTACGGAAACTGACTTCATTATGTTTGGCCGAAGGCCCCATAATGCACAAAGAAAGCAACAATAGTTAAAAGAGAAACGTGATTTTAGAATAACAAAAGAGATTTCTATTTTTCTTTACAAATTATTAATGTCATATATCATTTCTCGTAGGTCATTGTTGTAATTTGTAGGTCTATATTTTTAAACTTTGGAATTTCACTCATTTCATAAGTCAAAGCATTTTAGAGTCTGAATGCATATTGGAAATTACATCAAAAACATTTTAAAAACTCGCTTCAATGAAGATTGTTTGCGTTTTAATTAATGTATTGACTGATAATGAAATTGTAACTTTCGTGTAATTAACTTTCTAATTAACATTTTAATTAATGTTTATACAAAGCAGAATACCCAAGAGTAAGTGCACTGATAGCAAATTAAAATACATATATTACTTTATAAAATAAAAAGACTTAAAATTCTACAAACATGACTATGGGTGATAAAGTTGTGTGGACATTAAATATTTAAAAATACTAATTTTTGCATTATTCTATTGCTAAAATATTTTTATATTCTTGATCATACATTAGTAAAGCCCATACTAAAATTATAATGTATGTTTTATAATCCTTATAAATAAATAACTAAATTGAAATTATATTAGTTAAAATTATATTTGTTAACACAATAAATAAATTGATTTTATCCAGGTTAAACATTTTGCATTAAATTTTGCTGAATTTCAAAAAGAGCGAAACACGCGAAGAATTAACGCAAGAGCAAAATAACATTCGCAGCATGAAGTATTATGATTAATTTTCCTCGAGCCACCGGACTTCCATATGGTAAAGGACATGCAAATTGATGTGCGTTTGCGGTCATTCTCAAACTTACTCACACCGATACAACTGCTAAAACTTAGGGTGCATGCATTTAAAGCAAACGTCACGATCAAACTGTGTAAAATATATCCAAATTGATGCCTGCCGTAGCTTGTGATATATACATTTGTGTATGTACGTATATGTAGCTTTAAATAAATACTTGAACAGGTACTCATGTGCACACCTGCGCGACTGTAAATATTCATATTAATGGAATGTGAATAAGGAAACACACTACAGTTTTGTTTTCTGTCTTTTGATTATGAATTATAATTTTATTAGATAACGTTTAAACCTGTTATTTTTAAAATGCAGATCTGTAAATGAACGTACGAAATAACATCTTAATCCAGAAACAATCTTTCCAGATAAAGCTGCCTGAAAAGCTTTAAATAGAAAATTTATTGTAAATCATATTTATTTTTAAACTTTGTACGTAATGTATTAAGCAATTTTAAAAATTATAATTTTGAAATATCGCGATTTTTATAAATATGAAAAATTTTAAATCCATTTACTTTTTACTAATTAAGTTGTATAAAAGTACTTTATGTTATGATGTTATTTATTTTACAATTCTTATGCAGCTTCAAACTTCCGTAATTAAAAGCCTTGTTCGTACAGCTGAAAACTTAATCCCGGTAACTTAATTATTGAGAACTAAGCAGAAGCGCAGCTCGTTTTAATTAAAATAAGGGATGTACGCGCGCACTGCATCTCGCGAATGAATTAAACCCTCAAAAAGTGTATGGCACACGAGATCCGTTTAATAAAAGCATTTTGCACAAATCATTTCACATCTAATCCACGTAGAATCGCATTAATTTAATAAAAAACACGATTATTCGCGCGTAATCGGGCTGTCAACACGTGTACGGCTACGAAACTTTTACGGATTTATGGCAAGCGCTTTGAACGTACTTGAAGCGTAAAACGGGAACGATGAGATTCACTGTTTATAAAAATATGGTGCTCCAAATTATATAATAAGAGAAAGTTTGACAAATTTGAAAAATAAAAGCTAGAATTTTAAAGGAAGAGTTTTCAAAATAAAAAAGTAATTATAAAGTGTTTTATTATTACTAGCATGTTTTTCCATCTGCAATGCTGAAATAAACTTCCATAGATCCTATCTACGTAACTTATCGAGCTGAGGGTCCAATAATTATTAGATATTTGTAAAGATGAAAATAATAGAAAAATAAATTTTGGATACCAACAAAATTCTGATTAGTATTACTTAACAGTTTTATTATCTACTGATCAAAGAATTAAAAGAAAATTAGATATATTTGAAAACACAGAAATATTCTTTTCATTCGCGACCGATGTCATTCAACTCTTAAATTTGAATAAAATTCATTAAAACATCCCGAGCATCGCACAGTAGCCGGGTAGGGTCAATGACACCGATGGTTCATCCGAAAAGAAAACGAGTTTGTTTATCTCGGATGCTTTGTGAAACGCCTACGTGTAAATCTCAAGTCTCTTCTTTCCTTTCTAAGAAAACCTCAATTCCAATAATGACCCAAGGCGAAGTAGGCAATACAAAAACAAACGCGATTCCCTTCGATCCGAAATTCGCGTTACACCTAACCTCAAATAAGGGCCTTTCGCATCCACTCACCTGGGCTACGTCCGCTGCTAACTTCCCTGGTCTTGTGCGTATGAATGGCCATGCGCGGTCAATGTCAATATCCCGAGCAGGCGCCTATGCAGCCAAGTAAGAACAAAACCTGCCCCGCAGTCGTCCCTGCACGCAGACGTCGCCCGCTCGCTCGTTCCGCGGGTAGAGAAGTTGCAGGCGCCGAGCAGCGGCTCCCCGGGCCCTGGGTGCTCTTGCACTGTTCACTTTTCAGAAATCACTTTTGCCCAAGGTTGCCAGGGATTCGCAGACGAGGCAGGGGTACAAGTGCCACCGCGGGAGCAGAAACCACTTGCGCATTTGAATACACTCGCACGCCGGATCGGAAAAATATGATGCGCGCGCGAAACGCGTGCGCAGAGGTAGCCTGCGTTTGCACAGGACGAACAGAGAGGGAGCAGGAGAGAGAGAGAGAGAGGGAAGAGGAGGCTCCTCGCACACAACATCCGCAATCTGTGGAAGGACTGTCGTATACTCTGTTTCTTCGGTCGGTGCGCAGGCTCTCTCTCCTCGCTGTTTTCGCTGGTTCGCGCGCCCGCGAGCGCCCCCACCCGTTTGCGCGAAAGGTGAAAGGAGTTTATATATAGGTATGCTCGGGACGTGGAGAGACGAGCAGGCCAGCTGGGTAAGCTGAGGGATCGACCGAAAGAGGATAAGTATCAAAGAGAAAACAAGACCAGCAACTTGCAGAACGTTTTAAAAATCACCGGACATTTTGGTGGAGGAACGGACATTTTTTTATCGAAGGTTTCTTTTACGATACTAATTTACGATAAGAAAGTCTTTATTTTGTGAATATTATTGTTCTTTGTTTTCAAATTTTGTTCAACTCGGCGCTATAATTTAAAATTACTCATTTCAATATACGCTATTTTTCAAGACAAAGATAAATTATAGAAAAATATTATGTAAGGATCATAATTTTGCGCAAAGAACGTAGCATATAGAATAATAGAACTAGTTCGTTCCCATTGTTCTCGCGTTTTAAATCAGTAGAGTAAAAAAGTGTTTCAACAGAATCAGTTTTTCCCTACAACTTTTTAATATTAAATAATAAAAATTAAAAGTTTAACAGTAAAGGTATAATTAATGATAAAATGAAACGTTTAAATGCATTTTTTATTATGAAAAATAGACATTACAATAATAATTAGATAAAATAACGCAATAATTTTTAGTGAAAATTAAATTTTTCAAATACGACCTTCTTTACTATATAAACCAATTTAGATAAATTTCAATGTCAAATATAATTACATACCATGATTAGCTAGACAAAATCAAATATTTGTTGTAACCAACATTTTTAGAGATTAAATTCAATTTCCCTCGGATGAAAAGTTTCTATAACTGAAAATAGAGATTAAACCAAAAACTTTTTCTAAAATTATCGATTTATAAAACTCAGAAGTAAAAATAACAAAACTTGTATAAATATTGATAAAGCTGTTCAATTTTTTATCTATACATCAATCAGTTGTATTAGGCAAGAATACTTTATTTAAAGCATTTGTAATTAAATCAAACACTGATATTTGCACCAGAATATTCATGGAAGCAAGTTGACGCAATTTACTAATTACGTTCAATGTTAGTATAGCATGACATAGCATATCCCGCCTGTACGGGTATCATTATGTATAGATACTATATTCTATGCAAACAATGACATTTGCATGATAAATTTCCATCATTATTTTACCAAATCGTTAAGGTACGTCTATAAAATTTTGCTTCCTTCATCAAAGATGTACGGAATTTTAAGAGATCAACGTTTCAAAGATTGAATTTGTAGATTTACCTCAAAAGATAATGTAAAGTGAAAAAATCTTTATCGGGAATTTTGAAGATCGCATAAGAACAATACGGCTCGAAATTACGTACTTATTTTTTTATTAAAATAAAATCATACAATAAACGACGGCAAGCTTCACCGCCTCCAAAGAGAAAAACGCGAAGAATTCACAGCCGTTGGCTTTGCATTACCGTAAATACATTCTTGCTTGCCCACTTCCAAGAAGAAGGGCGCGAGCAAAGCACTTCCATGGTTCTCACAAAGTAATTGCATCGAAAATGCATAGTCGCGGCGTTTCCGACTCGCAGGCCCGAGCGCGTGCTTTTGCAAATAACCCTTATTACAATGTGCGTACGACGTACGGGGATCAGAAAGCCATTTTAGCGCGCGCGTGCATAAACATCGCGCGCGCCTTAATAGAAGGCGGAAGGTACACGTTGGCATGTGGCGCGTTGTAAAGCTACAAGTCGGATTGCGATCGAGAAGTATATAAGAAGTAAATCTCGGATAAGAAACCGCCGACTTATAAATTTTTATATTTAGTGCATATAGGCATTTACTTAGGAATGTATATGGGGCCCTAAATTTAGGGATTACAAAAAACAGCTGAGTATTTTTGAATTACTTAAAGCTGACAATACAAATAATAAATAGATGTAAAAGTAGAGAAACCACTGCAGAAGAAACAAAATTTTAAACTCAATTTGCCATAATGCAGTTTGAAATATTGATTGTCAAAGGCAAACGTCGTTTTGCCTCATAAATAATTTTTATTTTCTATTCGATTTAAATGTCTAAGGGAGAGTCCACGCGCTTACCTTTCCTCTGCCCATTACTTCGTACCCTACCCTGTCAGATTTTCTCAATAAAGTGTCCATCTGTATTCCTACCTGCTACATGGAGATGTCGATAGTGAACGCGAGATCGTATCTAGAACTACTGCTACATCTACGACTTACAGCGCGCAAGCCCGGGAGCAAACAAGTGGCAATGGTGGTCTCGTATTGACAAAACCACAAATGTTCACACAGGTTGTGTCTAAATACCTCAATCTCCCTCTTAATTAGCTACTCTACCTCGTTTTATTTGTTATTATTAATAATATATTAATATATTATGTTATATTATTATTAGTAATTTATTATTATTACTCTATTTATTTATCTTAAATTTACTAAAGATACTAGTGCAATATTCTGTAATTTTTAAATATTAACTGCTTTTTGTAAATTTACAACATCCATGGCTAACCTGTGAACTACAATAATTAACAATTTATATTTTATTTACTTGAGCAATGTATTAATTATATTTTTAAAAAGAAAATTCTATTCAAAGATAAAAATGGACACTTTATTGAGAATATCTGACAGGGTAGGGTACGAGGTAGTGGGTAGAGGAAAGGTAAGCGTGCGGACTCTCCCTAAAGACTGATTTTATTCTGTATACATTAATCTATAGATCTACCGTGAGAAATTACTAAATAATTTGTAAGCACACAGTTACGTTCAATTATTTATATTAGGTCCTGCGCGTTTTTCTTTACATTCTGAAATTTATTCGCTGTCACTTTATAGTTATTCTTTGGAAAGAAATTTGTCACGGAGTAGAACCATTTGATGGTTTTCAAATATGTGTTAGATCCAATGCATTTACTGTATCTCGAATGCTCCTATAACAATTTCTAAAATATTTATTATCAAAATTAATTGACAAGATACCGTTAGGAAAGACAAATGGCGCATTGAACGCACGCGCATTTGCAACTAAACTATGAGTTTCCATGAACTACGTAAGAGCTATCAATAAAAAGGTGGCATTTTTAGTGAGATTCTTTTATTAGTCATTATGAAATTTAAGTTAAGACGCAATTAGCTATTCCGTTTATAAATTAACCAAAGGCCTATGAACATTTTTATCAGAGTCTCTAAAAAATTTGTTTACTTAATAAATTATAAACTTCAATTTAAAGCTAAGTGTAAAACGTGTAAATACTTTTTATACGTTGTTATTAGTTTTGTAATCCATTTAATTTAATGTCTGCATTACTTATCGCAGGAATAACGATTTGCACACGTTGTAATCAGAAGATCCAGATGTAATTCCTGTTAATTTTTAAAAAAATTAATACTCACTATAGATTAGTAGCAAGCTGGATAAGATTAAATTATTAAATTTCTTATCCTTTACAGATGTTAGTTTGTTAAGCCATCAATTGCTTGTTACAAACTGCAACCTTACATCAATCATTACTACCGAAGTTTGACACTAAAATCATTATTTTACTTATCGATAGTTTACATACTCTTAATTACTAGTTATTTTAGATAATAAAATTAACTAAGCTAAATTGTACAAAAACAAACTTAAAAGTCGGTTCAATATTCCATTTAATATTAAGAATTTCATTATTATATTATTTTTTTTTTTATCTTATTTAACGTCGACTTTTACGGCTTGCCAAATCGCGACGGGACAAACGGCTTATAAAGGTGACTTCCGAACCACCTGAGCTTTGATGTTATATTAGACACTTGTAAATAAATACAGCGGTGTCCCAATGTCAGTTTTTTGCTGGCGACCGGGATCGAACCCAGAGACCTTCTGGTTAAAGGACCGGTACTCTGCCAACGGAGCCATCGCTGTTCATTACTATTCGAGTTATTAAAATTCTGATTACTTTGAATAGCAAAAAATTACTTACTAAATTATTAACCTTATGAATTGCCCGAACAGCTCTGAGCAAATCTTATAGATTACGCGGTCTTTACTCGCTTATTATCGCTTCTGTTTGCAGGCCCAGTTTGAATATTGTTCCAAACAAAATAAAAATCGAAAGCAATCTAATCGGCATTATTTAAGAAGTGAAGTCAAATCTTATTAATTGAAAAAAAAACCAATAAATCTTTATTTGTTTAAACAAAGATTTACAATTTCTTTAATTTTACATAAAGTGCTTTATGGAATGGAGTTAGAAATAGACAGTAAAAGCTATTAAGAAACGAAGAATAGAGAGAAAGGAACATAAGAAATTAAATAGAGTAAAAAACGTACGATTTTTTATGACAGGATAACGAAACAGGAGAAAATTCATGTTCAGAATTTTTAAATGTTTTCCAGAAAATGCCCATAAGATGCTTTAGGATTAATGAGTATGACGATATTTCTTTAGACTTGGTCGAATAAAACCAGCTAATAAAATGTTTGTGTTCCTCGAGTTTTCCAAAGTTTGTTTCGTGGGAAGAAGAGAATGTTTTCTGGAAGAGAATATCTTCGTTCTGGGAGAGGAAAAGAACTAACTCTTCCTAAAAATGCAAGTAGTTTATGAGATAAGCTACGCCTCAGATTATCTGAATGACTTATAACACCTACGAACATGTTTCTTTAATAAAGTCAATTTGATAAAGTACAATAATGAGATTAAATAAAGTTCTTAACACAAAATTAATATAAACTGCATAAAATTAATGTTAACATATTAATTTAATTATAGTTTTGTGTTAAAAAAAATTATAAAAACGGAGCAAGCAGTTTAGCCGCTTTTATAATTTTCAATTGAAAATTTTGAAATTCTAATGACGGATTCTAAAAGAGATTCATTAGTTTTACGTAAGAAATAATAAGTCGCTTTAATTTTATCGAGCGTTTACTGCTTTTTGAAAACAAAAATAAATGTTCTCTTGAGAATAAATGAATTAAGAAACTATTTTTAATTCAGACGATAGGTTCATTTAAATCTTTCTCTTATAATTTTGGAAGCAACTTATTTGTAATCATATTTGATTGGTTTAAATGAAGGTTTTTCCCATCTAGTCATGCTGAATAATCTTACTATCTGTTTTTATAATATATATATACGTAGAAAAATTTATTTCCAACCTATTTTCAAAAATCTTATTATTATTTTTATTAAATTGTATTTTTTTCAAAATAAGTTAAATAGGATTATATAATAATCGAAACTTTCAATTCCAGCTCATTTCGTATCAATACTGTTTTATGTTTAAATTATTATCGGACGAATGTGATTAAATAATTAAAGTAAAAAATTAATTTCATAAATATTAAATAATATTTATTCTACAATGTTGGAATAAATTTATTGTACAAAATTTTATTTAATCCACTTGTCTTTCTGGCTCAACTAGATGTGTACCCAGCCAGACAAGATATTGCACGATATGCAGACGCTCAGTCATCAGAGAAATAAAATAGAAATTATCAAGTCTGATTAAACTTGTAGACATTACTCAGATTTGTAATAGCGATAACGAACAATTTTATCGGTAGATGAATAATAATAACAATATCAGATCACGGCAGACTCGTTGTTGTTACGAATAAATAAATATAAAATATTATTATGTATAACTAAATAAACATATGGTTTATATATTCCAACCAAGTGACATATTTGGATTTTTATGTAAAAAAAA
>JAWWEM010050399.1:0-11599 GCA_035582935.1 Ormyrus thymus
TGCTAACAATTCCGCAATTATTGGTATTTTTTTTTTAACAATATTCGCATGTCATTTTGGAACTTCACGGAGCTGGGAACGTGGGCACGGAGTGCTTTTTGGATTGGTTTTATCTTACTAAGATGCAATTTTACGTATGCAGTGATAAGGATTAATTTAGATGTTGTTAATAATTAGAACGTAATCCTACTTACGAACTACAATCGTAAGTGCTTCAAATAAAAATTACGAAGGAAAAAATATACGGTGAAATTTACTGAAATTTAAGTTATACTTTACATACTTTTCTATTCTAATTCATTCGATTAGGATTTTAAATATTTTAATATGAATTTGTAAAGAATCATACACAATAATTATTCACGATAAGATCAAGTTATTAGAATAGATTGAAAAGGAGGAGCATCTGATAAAGATTGTAATGTAAAATTTTCAATCGACGTTGACCAACGATTTTTCATGGGCGCTCACATCAGACAATTTATCTTATTTGTTTTATAGTATCGATCACACTTTCATCTAGAACCTTTTTTTAAGTATATTATTTGCAAATGAATTATTCTACTTAATTAAATTTGAATTGAAAATAAAAATTGACGAATATCTCGAGACATTGATTAAAAAACTAAACTATTCCTTCAAAGAGCGGCATTGAAAATATTTCAAAGCCTATTTGCATGTTTTAACGCTTCATCAATCAAAAGAAACAGCTGAGAAGCAGCCAACACGCCGATCGCGAGGCAGAAACAGATTCGACTGCAGTATAATTTTATCGGAAATCTCCCTTGGGAAAAAAGGCGTAATATAAAGGCGCGGAGCACCTGCATCCATCAAATATCTACAATCAATTGATCCGCGCGTCCACCGAATCGCGTAGGGATCGTACAATCGAGCCGTGCGCGCCGCTGCAGGCCGGCGAGAGCCGCTCTCTCGTATAATGGATCACGAACTGGCGCGCGAAACGCACGAGCGGACTCGGCGCGAATGTATATCGATATCGCGCGGGCAAACACGTCTAGTCATTCTCGCGGGTGCGTCACCTCGCGCGAATCACGTAGCTTAGGTTCCATCAGAGCTCCATCAGGTTCCAGGCTGCAATCTGCATAATTCCCCCGGCGAGAGAGAGAGAGAGAGAGAGAGAGAGCTGCACATAGCGCTATGCAGCGGCAGCTAAGAGCCGTACACAGAACGGGTGAGTGTGTGTGTGAAACCCGACCCCCTCGAGGGCTTTCGGCCTCGCTCTGTCCTCGTCTCGGGAGGGACGTTATTACCGGACAAAGTGAATGCGTTTCGAGGCTGCGTGTATAGCAGCAGCAGCAGCAGCAGGCAATGACTGCGGTCTTGGAAATTGGCTCTGGCCAGGGCCCCGAAAAGGACGGCGGCCGCTCGCGGCGATATTCCGGATCACGAAAACTGGCGCGCAGCTCAGCTCTCTGTGTGTGCGCGCGGAGCTGCGAGCGAGGCCAGTATCCTACCGAAATGGCCAGCGGCCACGAGCCGTGCTCGGCCCACTGAAATTATCGGCTGCCATCGGCTCCCGAGATAACTTCTCCAGCGGTATCTCTTCCTCGCCTTCTCTTTGTGAGCCTCATCCTGCTTCCATTTGCTCCGTCGCGTGACGCGGCTTTTCTTACCCCACTGGCTCTCCGACTGCCTTCGCTCCGGGTTTTTTTAAATGACTGAACTTTGCTCGTGTACGAATCTACGGGCGAATCGAGCATTTGGGCTTGTTTTTTCGAATTCAAGGAGAAAGGAAAGATTATGCTCGAGAATTCCGAAGAACGACCGTGTGAAATTGAGGCAAATGCAAGCTTGAAAATTTCCTCCCATCTATATGTCAAAGCTACTCCGAAAATGGCGTCCAATTAAAGTCGTCGCCTCGCCTCTCGAGCAAACTCCCGTTGAACAACGCGAAGCATCAGGTCGATTTTTCAATCACATTAAGATGCTTATCGACGGAACGAATTAAGTACCGAATCTGGTCTGCGGGCACTTCGTGTCCGTTATTACTTACAAGACAGAGTCACGAGAGTCGCTCGAGCACGCGAGGTTAGGTTGCCCGCGCGTCTCCTGCGCACACACTGCGCGCCTCAGTCCACCCCGGCGGAAAAGAGACAGTAACTCCGCACTTTCAGCGAAGTTACAGCGGGCGAAGACATCGCGCGTCGTCTCGAGGGCCGCGCCGTAAGAACGAGAGGAGGAAGAAGACGGCACGAGGCTGAAAGTCGAGTAAACAGCGTGCAGACAGGCAGCAGCCTCCGATGTTTGCAGTGCTACACGGTGAGCCAGAGAGAACCTCCCCTCGCCTCCAGGAAACCTCTCTCTCTCTCTTGCTCTCTGTGGCTCGCGTGTATGCAGGCTGCACACAAAGAGATAGCCGGGCGCGGGGAGGGAAGCGGCTTCCACAAATCGCCGGCAAATATTGACTGCTGGAGTTTTCAGCTAGAGGGCTCGCCTCGCCCACTAGGCGCGCGGAGAGATATGCTTGCGCGGCGTTTTCCTCTCCTCTCTCTCTCTCGTTCTCCTTTGCTTTCTCCCTTAGAGCTCGCGGACAACGGTAAGACTGGCCACTTCCTCGTTCCTTGGCAGCGGGGGCCGGAGGCCGCGCGCGAGTGCTTGTCTAGGTCGTCGGGCAGGCGGCCTTTTTTTCGGCCTCTTATTTTTCTTTGCTCCTCTTCGCAGACTCCTCTCTCTCTCTCTCTCTCTCTCTCGCTCGCTCTTGCTAATTTCGCGCGCCTGCTGCTTCTGTCCTCCTGGATCTTGGCATTGATATTCGACGAGGTGGCCGCTGTCTTTTCGTGACGGTCCTACCAAGTGTTTTAGGACGTGACTGTTGGGTTCGGGCTGCTTTCTTCTCCGCTCGGATGGAGGGCCTTTGCTAAGTTTCAATTTGTTGACAAAGAAATTAGCGATAGGGCAATGTTAGGGAAACAAATTAAATACTGCCGGACAGAGTTATTTAAAATTTAATCAGTTAAATTGGTACGTCTTACTAATTTAGCAATTCGCTTAATTTACTTTTTACTTGAAAACTTTAAGTGGCTTTTAATTAGAGGATATTTCTTAAGAAATCTGTTTCTATTTATCCGTAATACCTTCTTATGAAAGATCGTAATTATTTTAATGAAATAGCATCGCGTCTTTAATTACGGCATTTCCTGTAACAAAATATAAAATACAAAATGTAAAAAAGTCTAAATATTATCTAGACTATATATTGTTAAGCAGTTTGTGTGAAATCCAGCCTAATCAGTTTAATGATGGCGGAATTCACATCAGCATCGACATTTTTTAATAACGAAAGCTCACGCGAAAAGAATAAAGTCAAGAATTAATTAATAATGAGTATAAAAGAGCATCATTGATGGCTTATTCGCTGACATGGTTTACATAGATTGAGAAAGTGTTTTTTAATGAATCACCTAGTAGAACACAAGACATTTTCAGCTTTCTTCTTCTAATCGATTCGTGGAAATAGTGAATGACAGACTTCCTGCAAGACTTAAATTTTTTATTGTTTTCTTTATTTTTGTCCCGTAATGATATATCATTATAAACAAATGGTTTTCTCGGTCGAAACCGCTTTTACAGTTTATAATAATTTAACTCTTCACGAAAAAAATGCAACAACTTCTCAGCAATTAAAATACCTGACCGACAGCCGCATACTATCGTGTAACCAATTCTCATTGTCAGTGCTCCTCGAATCGTCGATTAGTTAGGTGCCCCTAATGAACCGTTGAGCCGTCCGCGAGTAAGTCCCCCTTCTCCCGCAAGATAGCTCGCGCAAGTCACTTGACGCGTCCTACCCAGGAGCTCCTTTCCGCCTGACACGCGAACTGTCAACCTCTTGTGCGCGCCAATAACAAAGCCGAACGAGGCCGATTCAGCGCGCCTTAAACCGCCTCGTCTCTCGCTCCCGGCCGAAAATCCGAAGCACTCTTCCCAGTCATCCTCGGCGCTTTCTTTCTCCCCGCCGTCGGCGTGAGCGGCGCGTATGTATACCTCCTCCGTACATATATCCCCCGTTCCGCAACGCCCAGGAAGTCGTAATGACCCGCCGTGGGAAGCTACGGACAAAGAGAGGACTCGCGCGCGCGCGCGACCGCATTGCGGAAAAAGAGGAGTCGCGCCGAGCGAGCGAGCGAGCGAGGCCGGGGGGAGGATGGAATAAGCGCGCGCGCCCGAGATGTGGCGCTAAGCGAACACGGTGGTCGTGCCGCTGCGGGACACCGAGCGCATGCCGCGAGAGAGCTTTTATCTGAGATGGCATTTTTTCGGAGGGGAGAGAGAGAGAGAAAGGCAGGATTAGCAGGTGCCGCGGGGTTAAAGTCGCTAAGGAGAATCTGGCGATTTCTTTGTGGGGATTGGACTTGGAGATTAGCGAGCTGAAGCCGAGCTCGGGGACACTGTGGCGGTACTAATGAAAGGAGGAACAATGCCCGATATTTGTTTCGTTTGCTTTTTCAATCTTAAAAAATTGCTCTCTTGTGAGTGTACTGTCGTTGCGTCGTTCGTTTTTCGAGGATAATCTGCGTTTCAGTACGTACGCGTTGCGCAAAGAAAAGGCAAACGTGATTTCCTGGATTTTTTAAACTTTATAAATGGCGCCTTCCTCCTCGCGTCAAGTGTATAAATCGGTTCTTTTTCGCGCAATTATTGAGGCTCCCGTCCACGAAACTTCCAAGAGAAACGTTACCATTTTCATTTGTGAGGAAAATTACAGAGCGGACCACACACGCAGCCTGTTATTATAACGACAGCCGATGGATCTTGAAGTCATTTGCAGCTAAATGCTTCCTTTTAAGCACTTTGCGCACTTTTTCAAATGGGATATATCAATAGTATCGTATACACGAAAAAAACTGCAGTTATCCCCGTAAAATTTTTATTCGGCATAAGCACACTTTCTCAGAAACGTTTCACACCTGCAGCTGCTTCATTAAATACTCGGAATTGATTTTCTCGTGCCAATGAAATCAATTTTCTTTAATTTACGTATTTTCAACGCACTTTTTATTAAAAAAAAAAAAAAAAAAATCTGGAAATTACGTGCATTTACTTTCTTCGTATTTTTGTTCGTAATTCAAAGAAGGCCATGAAGCAGCACAATGTTTTCTTCACCGCTTTCGAACTTCGAATAATTAAGAGTCATTCGAACAAAAACATAAAATATATATATTCAAATTTCTGCGTCTTCTCAACTCGAGGCTTTTCTCAAAAAGGAGCTATTTTTATAAAAAAAACGTGCGCAAAGAAAGAATGCAGAGAAATAAGGTTAAGAGCAATCTCGTGTCCAAGTTGACGGCTCGCCAACAGTATACGCCTTTCCTGCTTTCTATTCTGAAGTTTAAATGATCAAGTAGCCATTAGTACAGTAGGGTGAGATAAGACCTCTCTTATATTTTGATTGATTGAAATCTCCCTGCGACGTATTTTCAGCATTCTACTCAATCCTCGTCTTATATAATACGAACCCCACATTGCTTAGTAATTTAAATTGCAAATATTTCTTATGCGTTTATGCTAATTAAATTTTTTTTCTGTTTTAGGTAAGTCAATGCTTTGCAGTAAAATGCGTTTACCAGAAAAATAGTGAGTTAATACTTAAATAATTTGTCCAATGTATTTTAAAAAATAATACTGATAAAACGATATGATCAAGTTTGTAAATACATTTTCATCGATAACAATCTAACCATGGTGAATATTAAACATTCCCATAGGCATGTACGGCATGACAACTCTATAGATAAGCCATGAATAATGCGAAATTATCGAAAAAATAGTTAAAATAATAATGTGTATAATTAAAGCCAAAGATTTATGGGCTTTTGTCTAATTTACATTTTGTAATAACTAGCTAAGAATTATTTATTAACTTTGCTAAACTTATTTATTTTGCGTCCTTATGCGCTTAAGATATGTTGAAAAATAGTATTCAAACATATGCTTAAGCTCATCTTGAATTCAAAAATCATAAGCTGGCAATGACAGGAAATAAAGAAATTCGCATATAAATCATTCCGCGAAAGATTTTCAAACCAATTTATACATCCGATTCTTTTGACGTTTCTTAACCATTTGGCTCTTCAAATTGCAGTTACGTTTAATAGTCCCTAACTGTTCATCTTTTATAATCGCAGCCATAAATATTCCTGATTCTGAAAGCCGCAGAGTCCTCGATCAGCGAACTGTTTTGAAGCATCCCATTATAACGCGATCCTCCTTTTCCCCGAGAAATTCTTCAGTCGCAATAACGATGACTCTTCGGGCAATCAAGCCAAAAAAATGTATACGTTCTTACTTACACTGATTACCTTGTAATCTACTATACCACCAAAGTTAATTGTCGTGACTAAGCAAAATACAAATAATGGCATTTTCATCCTTTGTTCGTAATTCAATTATTGAATTAAGGAAAGCAGAATCATAACCTTTTTATTCCAAAAAAACCGCCGATTGCGATGAATCATTTATCAAGATCGAAATGATTCATCCCAAGCAGAAAAAGCTAATACACAATTCTCAAAGAAGTCCTTCGACTGCGAAAAGCCAAAGTACCCTTTCAGCCACGGAGAAACTTACTCCGGTAGAAAAAGCTCTTTAATTTCCAACCCATCGGCATCGACGTTTATTAAGCGATCCTCTCGCAGCGCAGCTGAAATAAACAATCCTCGACGAGAGAGAGAGAGAGATCGGAATGTATCAATCCGCTTCAATTACAAGATTATCTCCCGAGCGTCGCGAGCGAACTCGCATATTCGCACCTCCGCCGTGCGGCTCGTGTTTATATATATATATTCCTCGCGCAGGCGTATATGCGCTCCTCGCGTGCATATTTGTCACTGTCGTTCCGCCCCGGAGAGAGAGAGAGAGGGAGAAAAAAGCAAAAGCCCACGAGAGAGAGAGAGAGAGAGGACGCGAGTGCCGTCTATGATTGCGCTCTTGAGCGTAAGTGCCGGTGCACAAAGCCGAGCTTCGTTAGCGGCGACGCTCGGCGACGCGGCGCTTTAACAATTTGATCCTGGCTCGAGTTAAGGGGCCGCCGCCGCCGGACCCGCATACCACCTGTTCAAGGCTCGAGGGCCCGCGGAAAGAGAGAAAGACGCTGCTGCCGCCTTGGCTTTGTGCGCCCCGACGGTGGAAGGAGGAACGACGAGATGAGGAACGGCGCACCGCCGCACGGATGTATGTGCGTGCGAGGGATATGCGGGGCCGAGTGTTGGTTCTTCCTTCTTCCGTTCTCAGATTTTGTTGATGATTTTTTTTTTTTTTTTGCGGGAAGGCACGTGGGAAAAGGGCGCTTTCTCCGAGAGCAGAGAGAATTTCGGCCCTGGAATTCTCGACGGAAGCTTTAAGTAGTTCAAAAAGGTAGGCGAGCAAATTCTTGCAAAAGAAATGAACGGACCACTTCTGGGATGTTATTCGCAAAGAGGAGGTGAAAGTATTAATGTATGCAAATTTCATAACCGAAATTTTAGTTCGACAGGCCAGATGAATCGATATCGTGATTTATTTTTGAACTTATGCATATTTAATGTTACCGCCGCATATCGATTTTACATTTTTGAGACTGTACGGATTACTGGCATGATAAATTTAAAATTTTTTTACGATTCATTTAATAGTACAAAACGCTAATAGCTAGCCGAAATTTTGACGCAAATATCGAAATATTACATGTATGGATTAATACAATTTATTACTTAAAAATGTGTAAAAAAGTTTTACATAAATATTTTTTGCAAAATATACCTATACATTCATCAGAACAGAAGTAAACAGCCAGGTTTTGTAAAATTTTTATCATTTATGATGTGCATTTTTCCCGAACTTTATCGAACAACTCAGACAGGCAAACATTTCACATATTTATCTCCATTAATGCTGCAGCCGTTTCTCCCCAGCGCCGACATCGAGACTTTTGTTTTACGGTCATTAACCGACGCGCAGCACGAACAAACCGTGGCCGCAAATAAAAAAACCGAAGACTGCGGCCAAATGCGAGATTAAAGAGCTCTGCTTCGGCAAAAGTGTTGAGGCCCCGGCCCTTTTCCCATATTTTCCATCTAAAGATCCCCAGACGTCATCAGCGCTCGGCTTTAATGAGAGAGGAATGATTCGATGTGCGAAATGAGAATACCAGGTGGTACGAAGCGACGAGCCTCCGGGAATAGTTCCACCCGGCTTCTCTCTCCCCCTCCCTCACCGTCTCCTTCCCTCTCGTTCCCTCGTCGCGGAAAACGAAATGTGCACTTACGCCAGCTTGTGATTACGATACGTGGAGAAACTCCCCGCTGCAATCGGCGCGAGGAACCAGTAGCCCCGACGCTTCGCGCGCCTACCTCTCGCCGACGGTCTCCGCGGCGGAAATTGCATTCCGGAAAGGCGCCTCCACGTACGTCGGCGTCCGCCTCCTATCAACGCAGCGCGCCGCGCCCGGGGTGCTCTGAAAAGTCCCGAGTCCGTAATGCGTAATTGCGGGGAGGAGTATGCCTTTTCTGATTTAGCCGGCTGCCTTTTTTTGGATTAATGTGCAGTTAATGCGGGGAGACGCCAGAGGCGCGGTTGAATTTCAAGCAGCGGGGCTAGTTCTCTGCCAATTAAATTACGATTAAGTTAAGCCAGTAACTTCGTTCCATCGTGAAAACCGTTATTTATCGCAAACTTGAATGTATTGTCGGGGCATTAGGGCGACGTGTATTAAATTCAAATTTTTGCGGCTTCCCAGGAATATTAATTGATGTTCAGAGCAGGAATATTTATAAGCTACAGCTGGAAGAGCATCGAAATTATAACGCTGTGGACTCGATCTTTGAAATTTGAACTTTTATATGATACGCGGAATCTATTCAATTCAAACCATACCTAAATTCTCACATCAATTTCAGCGGAAGGGTATCGTGTGAATTGGCGAAGTAAGCGTTATAAATTCTAGAATTTTATAGATACTTGACAGAGATCTTGATGAAATGAGAATTGAATTAATTTATAAAACAGTACTCTTGCAAATTTAAAATTTTTAATTTAAGCAAAAATCTCTATTGTAAAAGAAAACTGATATTTTCAAGTAGACAAGTATTTGCTTTCTGAACAAAAAAAAAAAAAAAAAAATACGCAGTAACACTATTTATCATCCTAAATTAAAGTATCCGTCGACAATTAGCGAGCGAAACCCGTTTGGACAACCAACGAACCGATCTGTCAAATCGGTTACAATTTACAAGATCCCCAGTCCCGATTAGTCCGCGAAAGAGAATCTTAGTGTCACTTCGGATTCGACGCAACAAGTGTCAAGCTATCTCTTGTTCTCCGCTCTCGCTGTCCTACAAAATGTATAAATCCATTGAGATAAAAAGAACTCTTTAAATCCTAGTCCAGAGGTTTCTTGCTCTCCGCGGAGAGCGAAGCTTTTAAAGTAGCCGCTACAAAGAGATTTAATACCACTGCAACAAGTGAACGTGACTGTTTTATTTATGAAGTGAATTCTTGGGGACAATTTAAAGGGATCTGAAGCGCCTTCGCGGGCTGTTTTAAAACCTGCGAACTCACATTTGTCACCTCCTCATTAACTTTTATTGCTATTGTAAAATTTCTGTATTTACCAATCGTCACAAGAAATCTGCTCGCCCCTCTTCGCCATTTCAGCCTACCCCTTCCCCGCGCGCGAACCCAATCATTTCAATCCCCACCGCCAAATGGAACCTGGAAGCTTTCATCATCAGAATGCCAACACGTAATGCGCGAATAAATAGCCCCGTAACGCAGCGCTCATCACCCGACAGGCCCAGGCGGGCTCGGTCGCCTCGGTTACGTAAAAAGCCCAGCGGTAATTTCGCGCTCGTCCGATCCGCGCGCGCGAGGAGGCTGCCGGGGCGGCACGCGGCGATCCCCGCGCTCGCGTAAATTCGCCGGCGCACAAAGCCCATCAACACGTGGGCGCGCGTGACTAATGCGAATCATGGGAGCGCTGTGCCTGCGTGCAAACGACAGACGTGCCGATCGCGCTAAGTGCGCGGCTCGCTCGCTCTCTCCCTCTCTCTCTCTCTCTCCGACGTGTATGAATTACACGGCCGACGATGAATTGTTAGGAAGCTAAAAGCCCGTAATGAACGTTTTCGAGCGCGGGGCTGCACGGCCTTTTATCGATCTCTCTCTCTCTCTCTCTCACTTGTGCAGCCGAGTGTCTCGGCTCCGTTGTGCTCCTCCGGGGAATTGGCGTTAGTCGCGCGCGGGCAGAGTGGAATGAAATTTTACCGGTTTTATACGTACTCGCGTCGCGCTTTTTTATTCGCCGGGGACACTGATCAATTCTCGGCTGGGGAGAATGTGTCTTTAATGCGCTTCTTACTTGTCGATTGATCATCGACTTTCATGAGGATCGCACGGCTGATTCTGCGCCGCTTTATGAGGCGCGACGGTGGCATTGGAAAGCAGAGGTTCTTGCTGCCTTTTTCCGTGTATATTATAAAAACTCTTAATTTGGCGAGAAATTGTCTGGTAATTAATGTGACAAAAAATTGAGGTGATGGAAATTTTCCATCTTTTACCTATCGCAGGATAATTAACCGAATTAAGGCCCTAACAAAACGAACGATTGAACATTTTTGTTCGACTCAGGCGTAATGTTTTACGTACCAAAAAAGTCTTCCTCTCTCAAGAATCAAGTCAATTAAAACTTTGAAAACTTAAAAGTTCAACAATTTCTCGCAATCGTTTCTGAATCATCGTTAGCCAAATCCTCCTCTATCCGCCAAGTTCGCTCTCGGGCACCGTAAGCTATTAATAAACTTACAACAACAGTTAAGCCATTAGGCGATGCCGAATCAAGCCCCTCTCTCGGAAACTCGGTAACTGCGGAAAGTGTGGCCGAAGAACAAGGAGCCGCCGCGCGCGCCGCGGCTCGGGCTCCCTCAGGAGCTCCTCCTGCCTCGTGGAGAATCGAAATCTCGCGGGTGCTGAAGCTCATCGCCGCCGCGGTGATTCGATAGCGGCGTCCGCCTCCGGGGAGCCTTTGGCTATTAGCGCGAATCTACCTGCGCGATATATTCATGCGGACTAGGCGCGCATTTGCAGTTCGGCGCGCGGCGGCCCGAGCGAGCGATTTAATATTAATAGCCGCCCCGTAAGCCGATGCCGTCGTCTGCCAGCCTCCGGGCACATCTCTTACCGACGAGCGGAGCCTCCTGGATCTCTCCCTCTCCCGGGCTCTTATCTTCCTCGCACCTTCCTCTGCTCTCTCTCGCTCGCCCTCTCTCCCATACACCTCCGTGCGACGACGGTGTGCGTCCTTCGGGCTGGAAAATAAGAGGAGGGACCCGATAAAAGAACCAGTCGGAGAAAGAGAGAGAGAGGAGCGCGCCGGATGGAGAAATAGAAAATGCAGAAAATGAGGAAGCTGATGAGAAATGCGAAAACTACTCGCGGGAGAGCCCAGGGAGAGGAGGGCAGTGAGATATAAAATAACCGATGCGGAGATTCTCGTGTAAGTGCGCGAGGATTATTTTAAAGGAGAATGATAATGCGATATCGCCGGGTTAAATTGAAAGTGCGTTTAGTTATTTGGATAACAGGATTCAAGGCACGGGAATTTATA